>CALYLW010000294.1:500604-722549 GCA_944989445.1 Ampullaceana balthica | reverse complement strand
TTAGGCGGCTGGGTAATGCGTGGAACCCACAAAGCAGTGGCCTGTGAATGCCGCATCACTTGCCAACAGATCATCTGTCATGGTCCGTGGACGCAACTATCTTCTGCATAGAAGGAGCGTCTGTAAAGATAAGATAAGATCTCAAAAAATAGCATGATACATAGGAATAAATAAAATAATCTAAAAAATCAATAATTTAATTACGGTACATGCGATCGATCTGAAATTTTGATACATTGTTTTTATTATTGGTGCAAAACTGCCTGAAAAATTTCAGCTCGCTAGCTTACGAGCAAGTGGGTTAAAAATAGATCAAAACTTTTGGCGACAAGCAAGCAATCAAGGGTGCAGACACCACGAGTTAATATAAAGGATTTAAAAACATTGAAATGAAATTTAAAATTTCATGAGACAAAGTATTATAATTCTGTGTGACCTATGTTGTTTTTTTTAAAAATAATAATAACTTAAACGCATGATATAAATACTTTATGGGTAGAGAAACATAGATTTAAACATTGAATGGATTTAAAATAATGGAAACTAAGAAATGAAAATATTAAATGTAAGATGTATGCATCTCTCATTGATTTAACGCCACACATATCAACTGTACTGTGGGAAGGTTATATCTATCAAAGTGGCATGCCACTTAACTCGATCCCTAGATTTAGGGACACAATGTCAATTAATTGCGAGGCTTTTCGTACTCACGGGTTTACACTGAATCCAAATAAAACAAGGTCCTATCTATGCTTCATGCTATTATATAGCCATAATTAAGAGAAACATTGCTTTTCTTTGCAAAAAATCTCTATAAACATTGATTTTAATAAACTTTTTAAAAGTAAAATGTAAAAGGTAAGAAAAGTTTGAAAATAGAATTAATTCATGGACTTAAATCAAAAACACTAAAAATGTTGTTTAAAAAAAATTAACTTGCACTGTTTAAAATAATTATTTGAATGTAACTTTATAATATCAAGGTTCCAGAAACTGATTAAGGAAATATAGACAGTTAACTAATTAAAACTACAATTCAAACTGTGGCCCGGTGCAGCCAGCGTCAATTTAAATAAAATGATTACTTACAACTATTATAACACTTTAACTTGTAAGGCAGAGTGTTACAAGAATAAAAATGAAATAGAAGTTACATTTATTGATACATGTATAAAGGTACAGGAATCCAAAATTCATTAAGCTATTTATTAGGGTTGGTACTGATGAAAAAAAATTTTTGTGGATTATTCGAGAAAAATTTAATCTATTAATTTGGATAATTATATTTCTATAACTCATATAGATATATCCCGTTAAGTCGCAATTCATTATTTATAGAAATCGTTTAAGTCACGACTATTTCCTTGGCTCCGAATTTTTGTGACGTAACACAGCAAATTAGTTCTGTTATGAAAAACTTTTTATTTACGTAAGCAATTCTAAATAATATTAATCATAGGAGGGAAAAGTATGTAATTTAAATATAATTTATTAATAAATAGAAAGATAAATTAAAAATATTTTCTTAAATTTTAATCAAATTTTAATCGATCAAATTAATTTCCATAGATTAAATTTTTAAAAGATTAACCGATTAATTAATCGTTTATTTCCGAAGCCTTACTATCTATAATTATTTATTTCATCCAAGAACTTTCGTTTGCGAACTTTAATCATTACAAAGTTATCAATCAAGTCAGTAAAGCTAAGTTAGCTCATAAATTCCTTTTCAATGTTCATTAGTGTGAGCATACTCAGTCTTTATTGTCCCATGCAACTTCTAAAATTATTTTTTAAACATTCTTTTCAACTTTGAAAATCATCGCTCTTTGCTGCATTTTGATGTAATCATTGAGAGATAGATGCGAAGTGTGATGTGTACATTTGGAAAGGACTGTGTACAATTTTGATAATTCCAAAAGAGCAACATTTTTAGCTCTGTGCACATGTTTTCAGTTTCGCATTGTGCTACCTGACCTCGAGCCTCCGGTTAGACAATAACTTTTGAAGAGTTCTGAACATTGGACTTATTCTGAAGGAAATCAGTCTTCAAAATCACTTGAATATTCTTCCATTAACTTGGCTGCTCCCCCTCGGATGACGGCATTTTTGAGTCAGTAAAGTCTGTAAGAAATCCAAATTTCTCATGTATGTCTTTATATGTGTATAACCAATGTTGTAGTACTAAAGAGAGCTGTCAATGTTTATCTGAAATACCTCAAACTTGATATTTTTTTATCTCGGGGAAATAATGCTCGGCTGAAGGCCCTTCATCAAACTGACACTTTCTCTTTTTCGGTCGTATTGAAGATTGTTTATATTATTCATTCCCGGACTTATCCTTCCTTTTTTTAAATCCTTTATATTAACTCGTGGTGTCTGCGGCCGACCGACCGACCTTGCTTGCTTGCTTGCTTGCTTGCTTGTCGCCAAAACTTTTGATCGATTTTTAACCCACTTGCTCGCAAGATAGCGAGCTGAAATTTTGCAGGCAGTTTCGTACCGATGATAAAAACAATGTATCAAAATTTCAGATCGATCGCATGTACCGTAATTAAATTATTGATTTTTTAGATTATTTTTTTTAATCCTATGTATCATGCTATTTTTTGAGATAGAGCGTCGCGGTGCGTATTATATTGAACAACCTTTCTGTCGCGCAATAAGGTGCGTATTTTATTGACAGCTCTTTTTATAAACATATTCCTGATCGGTGCGTATTATATTAAACATGTTTTACGACACAACTTCAATTTTGTATTTCTGGATGGTCTGGCGCTGCGTATTATAATGAACATTCTTTTAGTTACTTCTCGTACATAAAGGATTTATAGTCAAAAACTTGGTTTTTTACGGGTTTTTCTTATTAAATCCTTTATATTAACTCGTGGTGTCTGCGGCGGACCTTGCTTGCTTGCTTGCTTGTCGCCAAAACTTTTGATCGATTTTTAACCCACTTGCTCGCAAGATAGCGAGCTGAAATTTTGCAGGCAGTTTCGTACCGATGATAAAAACAACGTATCAAAATTTCAGATCGATCGCATGTACCGTAATTAAATTATTGATTTTTTAGATTATTTTATTTATTCCTATGTATCATGCTATTTTTTGAGATAGAGCGTCGCGGTGCGTATTATATTGAACAACCTTTCTGTCGCGCAATAAGGTGCGTATTTTATTGACAGCTCTTTTTATAAACATATTCCTGATCGGTGCGCATTATATTAAACACGTTTTACGACACAACTGCAATTTTGTATTTCTGGATGGTCTGGCGCTGCGTATTATAATGAACATTCTTTTAATTACTTCTCGTACATAAAGGATTTATAGTCAAAAACTTGGTTTTTTACGGGTTGTTTTTTAAAGTTTAAATGATTTATTAAATCCTTTATATTAACTCGTGGTGTCTGCGGCGGACCTTGCTTGCTTGCTTGCTTGCTTGTCGCCAAAACTTTTGATCGATTTTTTAACCCACTTGCTCGCAAGATAGCGAGCTGAAATTTTGCAGGCAGTTTCGTACCGATGATAAAAACAATGTATCAAAATTTCAGATCGATCGCATGTACCGTAATTAAATTATTGATTTTTTAGATTATTTTATTTATTCCTATGTATCATGCTATTTTTTGAGATAGAGCGTCGCGGTGCGTATTATATTGAACAACCTTTCTGTCGCGCAATAAGGTGCGTATTTTACTGACAACACTTTTTATAAACCTATTCCTGATCGGTGCGCATTATATTAAACACGTTTTACGACACAACTGCAATTTTGTATTTTTGGATGGTCTTGCGCTGCGTGTTATAATGAACATTCTTTTAGTAACGTCTCATACGTAAAGGATTTATAGTCAAAAACTTGGTTTTTTACGGGTTTTTCTTATCTTCTTTCAGAACACTGTCGTTTAACAAACTCAAGGAGAGATTTCAAAAAATGCATGGATGATTTCAAAGATAGTCCCCATTCTTGTAGGGATAGTGTTATGACGTGGTCTCTTTCTAAATTTCTTCCAAAATTAGTATATCTAAATATTTCTTAAACTAGTTTGTGCTGCGGCGCCGTGGCGCCTGCGGTGCCCCCCTTTTTTAAGGGCTCCTACGGCGCCCACCTTTTTCAAAAGCCCAACTAACTTGTCCTTGTATGATAAATACGTAATATAAAACTTTCTTAAATGTACACAAAGTTTTTATAAACGTTTTTTTTTGTTTGCAAAAGCCTAAGTAACATATATGTATATGTTAGATACGAAATATTCCTGAAATGTACACAAAGTATGTATCTACTATTTTTTTACAGTGCTAATCACCACACAATTTTTAAAGTAATTTTAGAAAGCAGCGCACCAAATTACTGCACCAAGAATACCTCTTATCGAACATCCGCATGAAATTGTTTATTTATTAATAATAGTGTGTTTAATGTTAATCTGGAAACCAAAATAATTATCAAATTTAAAATAAATAGAAGTAAAAAAAAGATTTTTAAAAACTACGTTTTTATAAGCGGACTAAAAAGAAGAAAATAATTTAAAACTTAATAGTTCAAGTACTTCGATTTAATATGACTAAAAACGTGGGGCGGGCGCTTATGAGGTTTAACATATGCGGTTCACTCATTCTCTCACTTATAGATCTCTCTTTTGCCTTCTACATTAGAAATCTTTAATTTTTATACCAAACACCCAGCCCACGTTTTTAGTCATATTAAATCGAAGTACTTGAACTATGAAGTTTTAAATTATTTTCTTCTTTTTAGTCCGCTTATAAAAACGTGGTTTTTAAAAATCTTTTTTTTTACTTCAATTTATTTTATTCTTTTTAGTCCATTTCTAACAACCTGGTTTTTAAAAATATTTTTTTTACCTCTATTTATTTTACCAAACACCACACAAGCGCCCGCCCAACGTTTTAAAAACATTGTGATGTGGTCACGGGGTGAACTCACAGATGTCAACAAAAGCCGACGGTACAGATGCTTTTATATAGACTATAGATAAACTTAAAAGTTCAATAATTTAATAACAGTACATTTGATCACTCTGAAATTTTAATACAATGCATTGTCATCCAAGATCTATCTGTGGTAAAATTTTCAGATCTCTAGGACCATCAAAAATGGTTCAATTTTACGTTGGCAGATTTTAAAAAATCTTGGACAATGCCTCACCAACGAAAGCGAGCTAATAAAAACGTAGTATAAAACAAACCCGTAAAAACAAAGTTTTTGACTATAAATCCCTTATATATGAGACATAACTAACAGTATTGATTATTTTCAAACATTTACAGACTGAATCTGTCTTAACACAAGTTTGCTTCATAACCCTAGGGGGGGAGGGGTGGGTGGGAGGGGGAGAGGGGAAAAGTCTGGTCACCGATTCGCTTGACCGAGCTCAGAGTGACACGTAAAATGTAAACAAAAGCGCACCGTCGTTTCGTTGGGTCGCCTCAATGCTCAAACTTTCACGTGGCAAAAAAAAACAATAACAAATCGTGAATTTAAATTACATACCTCATATAAGGATAAACTAAAAATGCATTAATTTAATTACGGTACGTTTGATCGATCTGAAATTTTGATACGATTCATTGTTAGGTAAGACGGGTCCGTGTGCCAAATTTCAGTTCGATCGGATCATTGGAAGTGGGTCATTTTCGACTTTTGTTTTTCCTCCCGCCGAGCCCATGAGAGAGATGATGAGAGAGATGATGAGAGAGAGACAGACAGAGACGGCCGCGAAGTTAATATAAGGTATTTAAAAAACAAACCCGTAAAAACAAAGTTTTTGACTATAAATCCCTTATATATGAGACATAACTAACAGTATTGATTATTTTCAAACATTTACAGACTGACACCGAGTGATGTCCCTTGTCTTTAATAAATGGGGGTGGGATGTGAGGGGGTGTCGGCACGACGGTCGGCGTCAACACGACGGTCGGCGTCAACTCAAACCCTCGTGAAACTGGAAGAAAAAAAACAATAACAAATAGTGAATTTTGAATTACATACCTCATATAAGGATAAACTAAAAATGCATTAATTTAATTACGGTACGTTCGATCGATCTGAAATTTTGATACAATGCATTGTTAGGTCAGACGGGTCCGTGTGCCAAATTTCAGTTTGATCGGATCATGGGAAGTGGGTCATTTTTGACTTCTGTTTTTCCGCCCGCCGAACCCAAGACAGACAGACAGAGAGAGAGAGAGAGAGAGAGAGAGAGAGAGAGAGAGAGAGAGAGAGAGAGAGACAGAGACACAGAGACGGCGGTGAAGTTAATATAAGGGATTTAATAAAACAAACCCGTAAAAACAAAGTTTTTGACTATAAATTCCCTTATATATAAGACATAACTAACAGTATTGATTATTTTCAAACATTTACAGACTGACACCGAGTGATGTCCCTTGTCTTTAATAAATGGGGGTGGGATGTGAGGGGGTGTCGGCACGACGGTCGGCGTCAACACGACGGTCGGCGTCAACTCAAACCCTCGTGAAACTGGAAGAAAAAAAACAATAACAAACAGTGAATTTTGAATTACATACCTCATATTAGGATAAACTAAAAATGCATTAATTTAATTACGGTACGTTCGATCGATCTGAAATTTTGATACGATGCATTGTTAGGTCAGACGGGTCCGTGTGCCAAATTTCAGTTTGATCGGAGCATGGGAAGTGGGTCATTTTTGACTTCTGTTTTTCCGCCCGCCGAGCCCAAGACAGACAGACAGAGAGAGAATGAGAGAGAGAGAGAGAGAGAGACAGAGAGACAGAGACGGCGGTGAAGTTAATATAAAGGATTTAAAAAGCGGCATAGCGATGTCCCTTAGCGTTAGGCTACATAATTGAGCGTAAATATATATATATAATATTAACTAGTTTTTGATTGTTGAAACATTGAAGTTATTAATTTGAAGGATTAGAAAATGATATTTCCAAATACGTTTATATTTTTTAGCTATACTGAGATTTATGAGTTGATAACAAATAATAATTGTTTGTTTTCATCTTCATTGTACGCTTTGATTTTTTAGGTCTAACATAGCCTAATACGGCAGTACATGAGAGCCATGCTGGGTGTAGTTGACAATGTCTATACATTAGGTCTAACATAATAGGGCAGTACATGAGAGCCATGCTGGGTGTAGTTGACAATGTTTATACATTAGGTCTAACATAATAGGGCAGTACATGAGAGCCATGCTGGGTATAGTTGACAATGTTTATACATTAGGTCTAACATAATAGGGCAGTACATGAGAGCCATGCTGGGTGTAGTTTGACAATGTTTATACATTAGGTCTAACATAATAGGGCAGTACATGAGAGCCATGCTGGGTGTAGTTTGACAATGTTTATACATTAGGTCTAACATAATAGGGCAGTACATGAGAGCCATGCTGCGTGTAGTTTGACAATGTTTATACATTAGGTTTAACATAATAGGGCAGTACATGAGAGCCATGCTGGGTGTAGTTTGACAATGTTTATACATTAGGTTTAACATAATAGGGCAGTACATGAGAGCCATGCTGGGTGTAGTTTGACAATGTTTATACATTAGGTCTAACATAATAGGGCAGTACATGAGAGCCATGCTGGGTGTAGTTTTACAATGTTTATACATCACTAAAACGTGACATTTCTTTTGTTGTCGAGATTCACGCTCCTATTACCCGGCTCATTGTTTTACTGGAACACCCCCAACAAGAGGACATCGCCATTAAGATAATATTCCTAAATAATATGGTAGCGACTGCAATTAGGCTTATAGATAACTAAATATGTTATTTAAACAGAGTATATAAAGAGATTTAACAATTGTAAATTATCGTTTTCTTGAGGGGAAAATCATCGTTATCAATTTCACGTTAAGACACATGCAGAAAGTATTAAAATAAAAAGAAAGAAATAAAGTAATAAAACTGCAATTAACATTACTCGTTTAAAATGCCAAGACAAAACTTTCAATTTATAAATTACAAAGAAGCCATGCCGCAGCTGTAAATTACTAATTGACGTTCAAGTCAATTTGACAATAAAGACAATATTAACATCACGCTTATGTCGAGAGTTACTTTGAAATTGCCTTTAACTGTCAAGTCCAATATATAACTATCTGTATTGACTTTAACTGTCAAGTCCAATATATAACTATCTGTATTGGCTTTAACTGTCAAGTCCAATATATAACTATCTGTATTGACTGTAACTGTCAAGTCCAATATATAACTATCTGTATTGACTTTAGCTGTCAAGTCCAATATATAGCTATCTGTATTGACTTTAACTGTCAAGTCCAATATATAGCTATCTGTATTGACTGTAACTGTCAAGTCCAATATATAACTATCTGTATTGACTTTAACTGTCAAGTCCAATATATAACTATCTGTATTGGCTTTAAATGTCAAGTCCAATATATAACTATCTGTATTGACTGTAACTGTCAAGTCCAATATATAACTATCTGTATTGACTTTAGCTGTCAAGTCCAATATATAGCTATCTGTATTGACTTTAACTGTCAAGTCCAATATATAGCTATCTGTATTGACTGTAACTGTCAAGTCCAATATATAACTTTATGTTGTTTATCTCATCGCTACTTATCTAGAAATGTGAAACATAAAATGAAAAAAAAACTTTTTTAAAAGAATGAGACCCAGCTGCAGTGAGAAATGTAGAATCTCGCATGAAAAAGCATAAAATAACTTTTTAGTCACAAACTAAGTAGTCACATCGGGGGACTCAGAACTTTTGTGTTAGTTGATCAAATGTTATATCTCACATTAAATCACACAATCAATCACACTAAATATCAATAAAACTTAGAGTTCTGAGTCCCCCTGTGTGACTTCTTAGTTTGTGATTAAAAATTAGTTTATGCTTTTTTCATGCGAGATTCTACATTCCTCACTGCAGCTGGGTCTCATTCTTTAAAAAAAGTTTTTTCTCATTTTATTTTCAACTTTTACGCGTTAACAAAAAAATTGTAAAACTTAAATGTCATTCCTGAAGTCCTATTAAATGTCCTGTTAGCCAAGTTCATCTACAGACGAAATTTGTTAGCAAAATGTGACATTTTCTATAAATATAAACTTTCACATTCTTAACCCCTTTCAATATGTGCGCTGATCCACTTAGCAGAACAAATATTTTTTTCACAACACATGGATTGTCTAAATAAGACATTTTATGATTTCGCTTGTTCTATCTGGAAGGATTTTCTATACACAGTACACATATCATATACACAACACGACTATGCATCACGGGAAGTTTGTCATTTTTTAAATCCCTTATATTAACTTCGCGGCCGTCTCTCTCTGTCGTCATCTCTCTCTGTCTGTATTGGGCGGGCGGAAAAACAAAAGTCAAAAAAATGACCCACTTTCCGTGATCCGATCAAGCTGAAATTTGGCAAACGGACCCGTCTCACCTATAAATGCATCGTATCAAAATTTCAGAGCGATCGAACGTACCGTAATTAAATTAATGCATTTTTAGTTTATCCTTATATGAGGTATGTAATTCAAACTCACTGTTTTGTTATTGTTTTTTGTCCACGTGAAAGTTTGAGTTGACGCGTTGAGGCGACCCATCGAAGTACCGGAGTGCTTTTGTTTACATTTTACGTGTCACGCTGAGCTCGGTCAAGCGATCGAGGACCAGACTTTTCCCCTCTCCCCCACCCACCCCATCCCGCCCCCCTCCCAGAGTTATGAAGCAATGTCGAGTTAAGACAGATTTAGTCAGTTAATGTTTGTAGCGTTTGAAAATATAAAATACTGTTTGTTATGTCTCATATATAAGGGATTTATAGTCAAAAACTTTGTTTTTACGGGTTTCATTTATTACTTTTTTTTCCGCCAGACAGACCCAAGAGACAACGGTGAAGTTAATATAATGGATTGAATTAGACAACTCCGTAAAAACAAAGGAAGCAATATAAGGGATTGAATTAAACAACCCCGTAAAAACAAAGTTTGTGACTATAAATCCCTTATATGAGACATAACTAAAAGTATTTATCATACTTAAACGCGGCAAACATTTAGAGACTGAGATTATCATAAATACCCTTTGTTGTAAAACGGAAAAAGTTATGGTCACGGATGTTTGAACTTAACTTAGCGTGACACGTAAAATGTCAACAAAAGCTTGCCGCTACATATAGAGATAAACTAAAAATGCATTAATTTAATTACGGTACATTCGATCGATCTCAAAATTTAATAGCTTTATTCTCCCTACTAGCCACACCTACTGTAAAAAGTGCAGCTCTCTAGCAAGTGAGAAAACGTGTTTCCGAGCGTTTTGAAAAGTTTACGACAGAACCGGATGCGTTGAATCCGGAATTCTTCATGAGTTAATAGGATAGGGACATCTAAAAACATCACATGAACTTAAATATAATATCTTTTTAGAGAAAAATACAATTTCTCTATCTCTTTACCTCTTTCTCTCACTTTCTCTCTCTCACTCTCTCTCTTACTTTAATAGACACATACACCCTCACTATCTCTTTATCTCTCTCTTTCTCTCTCTTTTTCTGTCAATTTGTGAATTGGAAGAAATAAGTGTGTGCATTACTTAAGATTATAAAACTGATTTATTTCTTCGAGCTAACTTCTTTCCTTTCTGTAAATATAAAGTAAACATTATTAAGTCAATGTTTTTTAAATTGCTTTATTATAAAATAGTAAATAATTATGCTGGTATTTTAATAACATAAAACTATTTCTCACAGTTTTCTAAACTTTATCGTCAGAATCTACGTATTAAAATGTTACAGGGTAGACTGCAATGACGTCACTGCGTTACATTTAGCGATATTTTAACAAACACATTTTCTTAACTCCAATGTTTGTATCTAAAATCACCCCAAAACCAAGGGTATTTCCAACTATAAATAGTTTATTTTATTCTCCATTTCGCCATCTTGTATTTCTACGATGGAATCATTTCTTTTATCGTAAAATGTATGAAAAAAAAAGAAAAATACATTTAAAGTTGCTTTGCTAAACAATAAAATAATATTCATCTCTTTATATTTTGCCATTGGCTAGAACGATCATTGAAAATATGGTGTCATAGATTTAGATTTTTAACAGAGAACCGTAGCCGCGCAAATTTGTACCTTTCTGGTTCTAAACTTATCAGCATCAGCAGTATTATGAAGTAGTGTTATATCAAACGATGTTTGATGTTCGTTACTAGAGACCAGGGGCGTCATGATCCACAATAACTGAGAGCGGTATTCTGAAGTAATGTTATATCAAACGATGTTTGATGTTCGTTACTATAGACCAGGGGCGTCATGACCCACAATAACTGAGAGCGGTATTCTGAAGTAGTGTTAGATTCAGTGGCGTAGCGTTGGTATGTTCCGCCTGGAGCAGAACCCACGTTTGCCCCGCCCCCCTCACCCCCCAAGTGAAAATAAATATTTTTATGCCATAAAGATAATATACTTTTTATTAGAAAGTAATGCTAAGGACACTAACATATTTTAGGTTATAAATAAGTTAAGAGATTAGATTTGTTTATTAAAATTGAAATTTTCTGCTTGTCCTTATGTAACAATATTTCAGGTTCCAGTAATGTCAGCCATACCATGCTCAATAGCCAAAATAGCTATAGATTAGTCTATATTTGTGTATCCATTATGGATCGTAATTAATTTTTCATTACCTTTATTTTAGAGAAGCATCTCTCAGTGCTTGCATTACTTATGACAGTGATAGCAATGTTCGAGATAATGACATTATGACGGTAACTTTGGGCCTAAATATCTAAATAAACTTGATTACATCACATGGGCTTGAATTCATTAAATATTAACAGTGGCTAAGCTAGAGTTTGTGCAACCAAATGTTTGGGCGATATTATTAACGCATAATATATATATCAATTAAAAATAACTTGCAAAGGGTCACAATGGTGTCCATCTTTATACTTATACATGTTCCTCTATATATACTTATAAATTTGTCCGTCTATATACTTATAACTGCGCCCCTCTATCTACTTATAAATTATTATCATGCCAATACAATAAAATAAACAATGTTAAATTGTGTTAATTTGCTTATATCAGTGGTGTCACGTAAGAGGTAGGAGACTGCAAGGAAAAAAGGAGTCACGTGATAAGATGGAAGATAAGAGGATATGGCCGACTGGTGTACTTCTGTTTGAGGACGTGTGGTATTCATTATGTAAATTGGTGTATATAGAATTCAAATTAAAAGTTACTACTTTGTTGAACCAGCGTCTCCTGGAATCATTGTGCAAAACATAATGTCGATATTGTTACGCCTACAAATAAGTAGGTGTTACAAGTGGTTCCAAACAATTTTTGGATGGCGACCCCCTTTTTTAAAAGCCATGTGAATTGCGACCCCAATAAAATTTAAATAAGCCATTTCAATAAAATTTGTAGGAAATAGAGCAAATTTGCATTACAGTCTATAGTTTTATTCGCGGCCAACAGGTTGAGAAACACTGGTATAGTAGATTAAATTTCTCTTGTAAGGAGTTTGCTAACTACTCTGCTAATTTAAGTTGTTTCTTAAGCATAAACGTAAATAAATCAAGCGCGTTTGGTGCGTAATTTACCAAAGACACTAAAGAATTAATTTTAACAAACAAAGATAAATTACTGGTATCTAAAAATATTTGAAAAAAATAAAACAAACCGCTGTTTTGTTTTTTTCCCCCCTTTTTTCTTTTTTTTTAAAACATTTTAATTTTGATCGAGACCTTATGTAGAGTAAAAGGATGTTAGAAAGAAATTATTTTAATATGATTTTAATTGAATAAACTATACTGCAGTAACGTCTCTTGAAATCTGGGGTCTTTATTTGTTGTATATTTCTTTAGAATTATTTACTTTAATGCACATTATTTTTAAAAAAGTGACTTACAAGTTGATATATTGTTTATTTTATAACTGGATGTCTTATATCTAACAACTATTTTATAGTTGGATGTCTTATATCTAACAACTATTTTATAGTTGGATGTCTTATATCTAACAACTATTTTATAGTTGTATGTCTTATATCTAACAACTATTTTATAGATGGATGTCTTATATCTAACAACTATTTTATAGTTGTATGTCTTATATCTAACAACTATTTTATAGTTGGATGTCTTATATCTAACAACTATTTTATAGTTGGATGTCTTATATCTAACAACTATTTTATAGTTGTATGTCTTATATCTAACAACTATTTTATAGTTGGATGTCTTATATCTAACAACTATTTTATAGTTGTATGTCTTATATCTAACAACTATTTTATAGTTGGATGTCTTATATCTAACAACTATTTTATAGTTGTATGTCTTATATCTTACAACTACTTTATAGTTGGATGTCTTATATCTAACAACTATTTTATACATGTATGTCTTATATCTAACAACTATTTTTAAACATGTATGTCTTATATCTAACAACTATTTTATACATGTATGTCTTATATCTAACAACTATTTTTCAGTTGGATGTCTTATATCTAACAGCAATTTTATACATGTATGTCTTATATCTAACAACTATTTTATACATGTATGTCTTAAATCTAACAACTATTTTATAGTTGTATGTCTTATATCTAACAACTATTTTATACATGCATGTCTTATATCAAGCCACTATTTTATAGTTGTATGTCTTATATCTAACTAATATTTTATAGTTGTATTTCTTATATCTAACAACTATTTTATACATGTATGTCTTAAATCTAACAACTATTTTATAGTTGAATGTCTTATATCTAACAACTATTTTATAGTTGGATGTCTTATATATAACAACTATTTTATAACTGGATGTCTTATATCTAACACTATTTTATAGTTGGATGTCTTATATCTAACAACTATTTTATAGTTGGATGTCTAATATCTAACAACTATTTTATAGTTGGATGTCTTATATCTACAACTATTTTATAGCTGGATGTCTTATATCTAACAACTATTTTATAGATGGATATCTTATATCTAACAACTATTTTATAGTTGGATGTCTTATATCTAACAACTATTTTATAGTTGGATGTCTTATATCTAACAACTATTCTATAGTTGGATGTCTTATATCTAACAACTATTTTATAGTTGGTTGTCTTATATCTAACAACTATTTATTAGTTGGATGTCTTATATCTAACAACTATTTTATAGTTGTATGTCTTATATCTAACAACTAAATAAAATAGGTGGATGTCTTATATCTAACAACTATTTTATAGTTGGTTGTCTTATATCTAACAACTATTTATAGTTGGATGTCTTATATCTAACAACTATTTTATAGTTGTATGTCTTATATCTAACAACCAAAAAAATATGTGGATGTCTTATATCTAACAACTATTTTATAGTTGGATGTCTTATATCTAACAACTATTTTATAGTTGGATGTCTTATATCTAACAACTATTTTATAGTTGGATGTCTTATATCTAACAACTATTTTATAGTTGGATGTCTTATATCTAACAACTATTTTATAGTTGTATGTCTTATATCTAACAACTAATATATAGTTGGATGTCTTATATCTAACAACTATTTTATAGTTGGATGTCTTATATCTAACAACTATTTTATAGATGGATGTCTTATATCTAACAACTATTTTATAGTTGGTTGTCTTATATCTAACAACTATTCTCCACGTTTCACAGCCAACACCGTAAGACACTTTCTTTTATTTCATGGCAACTTTCAAGATACGAATCTCATGTGTACTAATAGTTCCCATGACGTCCATAAAGTTATATGAATATACGAATCTCATGTGTAATAACAGTTCCCTTGACATCTAAAAAGTTATATGAATATACGAATCTCATGTGTAATAACAGTTCCCTTGACATCTAAAAAGTTATATGAATATACGAATCTCATGTGTACTTATAGTTCCCTTGACGTCCCTTAAGTTATATGAATATTCGAATCTCATGTGTAATAACATTTCCTGTGGCGTCTATAAACTTATATGAATATACGAATCTCATGTGTACTTATAGTTCCCTTGACGTCTATAAAGTTATATGAAAATACGAATATCGTGTGTACTAATAGTTCCCTTGACGTCTATAAAGTTATATGAAAATACGAATACCGTGTGTACTAATAGTTCCCTTGACGTCTTTAAACTTATATGAATATACGAATCTGATGTGTACTTCTAGTTTCCTTGTATAAAGTTATACACACACAACGTTCTATTATTATTTTAGGGTCACTCTGAACTATCGAACAGTTCTAATCAAGGTGGGATTTCAGATATTGCAGTTACTCGCATTCAAAATGACACGTCAAAAATAATACACTCCACTACTTCGGGACGAGACTCTCCTATTTTAAACAAGCATGCTTACAAGCCATAAAAAATTAATAAAACTTTAGTCAATAAAACAAACAAACAAATTTACAACCACTTGATAGAACAATCAGAAACCCCTCATCTTGCACGAATCACGTGATTGCGACAATTATATAAAACACAATAAAGGACACTTTCAAAAACTAACACATTAGAAAAATAGAACCTAGTGCTAGAGAAATATCGTTCCGACTAATACATATTATGACACTAACCTCGGATAGACTCGGACTACAAACACTGGAGAGGCCAAGATGTTATTTCTGTGAATATTATATAATAAGTACAGATAGACATCTGTATTTGGTTTTATAGTTATCGTTTTGAGAAATTTAAGCAAGAATTTAATTCATATTATTAATAACTAGACGCCCCGCGGCGTAGAATACGCCGCAGACATGCTCATGGAGAGTGCAAAGAAAGTGGAGAAAGAACGGACACAAACTACACAAGTTCAGCCTCGCCACCATAAACGCCGGAAGTATTCATGTAGGCAGCGTATTGTCGAGCAGGACGCGACCGATCTGCTTTTTCAGATCCCAAACTAAACTAGAAACAAAAACCCGTAAGAACACGCGAACGCTGATGATATAAACAAAACAAAAATGAAAGGATATTGAATAACAAAGACGCAGTTAAAAAAATTGTAGAATTTAGTTAAAATCGAATACATTTTTAAAAATTAACAAATTCATCAGGGTATTCGCCTAATCGTCCAATCCTACTCAACCCACCAAAATTAAGTAAACAAAACCAAACTTTCAAACACTTTTCTGTATGCAGCCGAGAGGTTGGTTGCATATCCTGTATCTAAAAGATAAGACATACTATTTATCGGTACGTCATCCAGGGCTATGCACCACGCATGTTTCACGGGTGTCCACGTGGACAACGTCTACATGTCACGTGGCTCCAAGGAGTTGTTGACCATGTGGACACCAATTGGTGATGTCAGTATCGAAATGGGGGTTTTGGCCATCTGTGAAGGCTCCAGCAGTTTACCGAGGTAGGTGAGGTGAGGCTGCTTGGTGACAGGTTGTGTGAAAAAATAATTGAAATAGATTCGGGTCAGTGAGATTCTCCCAATTCCCTGTTTGGATGAACCTATAGGTTTAATCAAATAGATGAGAGATTTTATGTACTTAAAATAAATTTAGTGAGGCTCTCCCCGAATCATTGTCATATGTACTATTATTATTATATATATATTTTACATATACGGTACATATATAATATTATATTATATATTTACGCTCATTTGTCACTGCCGCCTAACGTTGAGGGAAATCACTCTGCTTTTTTTAAAATTTTGCGTTGTAAGCAGTGCTGATTGACGCAAATAGTTATTTTTTGGTGCAGTAATTTGGTGCGCTGCTTTCGAAAATTAGTTTAAAAATCGTGTGGTAATTAGCACTGTAAAAATTATTATATAAATGCTTTGTTTAATTTTCAGGAATATTTCGTGTTTATCATACAAGGATAAGTTACTTGGGCTTTTGACCCCCCCCCCAAGTGGGCGCCTTATGCGCCCTATAACCTCAATTTAAAATTACTTTGTGTACATTTAAGGTAGTTTAAGGTAATTTCTTATTTCAGCGCAATTTATTTTTGTATAGCAAAAAAAATAAGTAACTTACTTTTACTAATTTAAATACATTCATTAAGTAATAAAATAAGTATTTAATGGTTAAATATTAGTTTTCCATGTGTTTTGATGAGTTTAAATTACTTTAAAGGGGGTTTTAACTATAAAAACTGGTTTTAAAGTCAGACTTCTACGAAAATCGTTTTTTGTTGATATTTTTAACCACATTTGGCCAGATAATTTCATTTCTTTCACGGCCTCAGACCAAACTAAATTTTCATGTTAGTAGTAAGCTAAATACTAATGAGATTCAGAGGCGTCACCTGAAGGTAAAGTCATTTACGATTAAGTATTCCCGAGCCCCCCCCCCTCATTAATTAAATAAAATTAGTACTTGGGAAATAAGCCTGTTCAAGGTAAGTTTTAAAAAATATTGGATAATAATAGATAGATATCTTTTGTAATGTATTTCTCGTAAATGTTTATTGACAATGTTAATGGTTGTAAAATAATGACACGTAAAGGGGGGGGGGTCCGTACATAGATGACGTCAAGTACCTAGGGGGACGGGGTTCACACATTTGTGAAGAAAAGGAGTGGGGGGTGTTTAAGCCTATTCAGGGTAAGTTTTTAAAAAATGTTTGATGATGACAAACGTATATCATTTGTAATGTATTTCTTCTAAATGTTTGACAATTTTAATGGTTGTTCAATAATGAAACTTAGGGGCCGAACATAAATGACATCAAGTACCTAGGTGGAGGGGGTTCACACATTTGTGACGACGGGGGAGGTGTTTAAGAACAGTGACGTCCAGGGCCGGCCTTAGCAATTGCGGGGCTCTTGGCGGCTTAGTATGCGGATTGCGCGGTGCCCAGTCTGGGTAGGTATAAGGAATTAATAAGTGTGGGGCCCATTGCGGCCGCATAGGTTTGCAGTGGACTAAGACCGGCCGTGGTGACGTCACATATTAACGCTCAACTTTAAATAAAAGTTGCACTTGAACATTTCATTGTTTACAATTCATCGGATGACATTTTATATGGCCTTACGCGTTTTGCCTCAGACGTTCGCGGGGACAGGAGTATCGGTTCCGACACTGTAATCAAAGTCCGACGAGGTGGCCTTTTGCGTATTAAGACATAAGAGTGCAGCCTTACTTAAATGGCTGTCAGAGTATGAGAATCACTGCGAATGATTGTTGTGAGATTGTTGTGAGATTGTTGTGAGCCAGTGTGTGAGTCGGCTCAAGGCGTGCGTGACAAGAGTTCACTTGTCAATAATGATGTAATTGTATTCACCCGGTATGCAAGTTAGAGAGCCGTGTTGTGGTATAAATGGGTGTGTGAGACAGAGAGGAGGAGACTTTTGAAGACTGAAAAGTGCAGAGGTCCACAGTCCTTGTGAGGACTAGCGATGGAGTGATCGAGTGTAGTTCGACTAGCTGGTAACACATCGAGGTGTGCTCGAAGTTACAGCGGAGTGTACGCACTTAGGAGGAAGTGTCCTTGTGAAAGAATTACGTTTGTGTACCTGAACCAATTGATGTACCTAGGTTGCAGACTAATAAAGAATTATATTATCCTTTGACAAGAGTCAAGACTTAGTCTTCTTTTATCCAGAACCCAGTACGCAACAGTGGGGGCCCGTCCGGGATTTTCTGGAGGCTCTTGTGGATGGTACGTCAAGTCACAGCATCGAAGTGAGACAGCGTCGACGGTCTTTTCAAAAACAGAGGCAATCACGAAAGGAAAGGCAAATAAATATAAACAATATTATGATCAAAGGGCTAGAGAGAAAGATATACAAATTGGTGACAAAGTGCTCGTGTTGAAACCTAAAAAAGGAAATAAACTCGCTCTGTATTCAGAAGGTCCATTCACCGTCACGAGAAAATTATCGAAATTTAATGTAGAGATTGCGAAGGGACATAAGCGTATAGTTTATCACCTCAACAGATTAACAAAATTTGTCGAAAATAACATGGATAACACAGATGCGAACTTATCGGCAGCAGAGAAAAATGAAAAGACAATTAATGGTGCCAGTGCCACAGTCATAGCCGAAGAAGAAGAGGAAGATGTAAATAGTGAAGACATTAAGCAAATTCCGTTAATCAACGTCAAGGATAATTCAGGCATTGACATTAATAAGGAACTAACGGAGACACAGAAAAGACAAGTTGACGATATGGTGCAAGAGTACAAAGAAATCATTTCAGATATCCCAGGGAAAACATCGGCGGGTACGCACAAAATAGAATTATTAGACTCTAAGCCCATTAACGTAAAACCTTATGCAATACCTATACATATGATTCAAAGTCTAAAAGAAGAGATTAGTATGATGTTAGAACTAGGTATAATCGAGGAATCACAGTCACCATATTGCTCTCCCTTAGTTTTAATTAAGAAAAAAGATGGATCGATTCGGACTTGCGTGGATTATAGAAAATTGAACGCAATTACAAAAAAAGTAGCAGAAGTTATACCTAACCAGGATAAACTTCTAGAACACATGAATAAAGCCAAATACTTTACGAAACTAGACTTAACAAAGGGATATTGGCAAATACCTCTTGAGGAGAAAAGCAAAGAATACACAGCTTTTCAAGGCCCAGACGGGGCATATCAATATAACTTTATGCCATTCGGATTGGCAACCGCACCGGCAACGTTCAATAAAATTGTGAAGAAATTATTCAAAGGAGTAAAAGAGGTAGTTACTTATTTTGACGATATCTGTGTATACACAGACGACTGGGAGTCACATATACGAGTTACTCGAGAGGTTTTAGAGATTCTGAAAAAGGCAGGGTTCACCATTAAACCATCTAAGTTAGAAATAGGTAAAGAATCAATCGAATTTCTGGGACATAGAATTGGAGCAGGCATCTTAAAACCAGACATGAACAATATAAACAAAGTGTTGGAAATAGAACGACCCAAAAATAAGAGACAAGTAAGGGGACTAGTTGGCCTAATAGCGTATTACAATAAATTTATACCTAATTTTTCAACGATAACAGCCCCATTGACGGACCTTACAAAGAAAGGTAAACCTAATAATATATGTTGGACTAAGGAATGCCAACAAGCATTGGATACAATCCAAAACTATTTAACAAATAACCCCATTTTGGTTCTGCCCGACATTAAGGAACCCTTTATAGTTCGTACAGATGCGTCAACGAAGGGATTGGGGGCATGTTTGATGCAGAAGAGAGACAATATGCTCCACCCGGTTAAATATATTAGTCGTAAACTTGTTGACAGGGAAACTAGATACTCAACAATAGAGAGGGAATGCTTGGCAATAATATGGGGAATTCAGAAATTATCCTACTATTTAATGGGGGCAAGATTTACGCTCCAGTGTGACCACCAAGCGTTAAAATATTTGAATACGACTAAATTTGAAAATTCAAGAGTTTCCAGGTGGTCTTTGATGTTACAGGAATACGATTTCAACGTGGAATACATTAAAGGTGAAGATAACATTATTGCAGATTTTTTATCTCGGCAATAAGCAGATATGGCAGCTGATGGGTTAGGTATTTACATCAAAATTCGGTCGAGTTACGGCGACCAGGGGATAGAGGGGAGACAAAGTGGAAATTGAGAGGTCAAGAAGAATTTAAAAGTTGTGACAAGGGCGGCCGGGTAGATGTCAGAGGTAGAAGTAGAGAGACCGGAGTGATGATAGAGGTGCAATGGTTGTTGACACAGACAAACTACGATATAACATCCCGGTCCCACTGAGACTGGTAGGATCATGACAGATCTGGTAATGTTAATCATAATTAATGAGCAGAAATCAAACCATGACCGACAAGGACTCGCAGGACAGGTTTATGAAAAACAAGTAGAGTTGCTTGTTCATGGGGACTAATTTGGGTAGAAATTGAGGTCTGGGTCACCTCGGGCCAGTATTATTATTATATGAACATGATTGTGAGGTTTCATAGCGATTATGTACTTATGTTAGTTAGTACTTATGGATGGTTGTAAATAAATATGAGATGGTTGTATTTTCGTGCTGATGTTTTCTATGATAATTTTTGGCTCCGGGTGACCTCAGGACATTTTTCATTATATGTATTATATATATATATATATATTTATGTAATGATGATGATATAGGGTGATAATGATATTGTTCATGATTATGATTATTATGATGAATTATGTTAATTACGACTACTATATGCACATGATTGATGATTGTTATATAATTGATTGTAATGGGTTAAATACAATCAGGCTGAAATGTTTATAGTTGGATAAGTAGTTATCCCTATAACATTATCTCATGCTGGAGGTAATCCTGGAATAAATATCTTAAGGAATTTATATGAGGTACCAGTAGAGTCAGTTGTAAATAGAAAACAATCTAGCGTAAAAAGGGTCAATTGTTGGATACTAATTATGTGAGGTGTTATGACCAGTAGTAGGTCGAAGGTTGGTTCTTTGAGAATTAAGATAATAATGTACGAGTAGTCAAGAAGTAGGAAGTCAGACCTGTATGGCATGGGAGATAGGCTCCCTTTGTTATATAATTAACTACGTCCTGGCGGCAGGAGTGATGGGCAGTTTTTGTTAATCAATTAACCAAGTTCCTGTGTGGCAGGAGCGATGGGCTGTATTTATATACATAGATTTAGAACTGTGCCTATGGAGGGATAAGAGAGCTCAATAACACAGGTGGGAAAAGTAATTAAGTGAGCAGTGATTGCTCCGTAATATGCCACATGATGTGGACAAGTGCTTAAGTGTTTGAAATTTTCTTGTGTCATTCTTTCCAAGATTTGTAAATTGCATATTGTCAGATGGATTGATTATTAGTGATAATGAGATGCATTAAGACTTCACATGTATATATAATACTTTCTTTTTGCATTAATGTATATATAGAGTATGTAATTCAGGGGTGGTAGTATGACGTCTGTCCATCTCGAATGACGTTGCGGGTTAGTGAAGTCGTATACAGGTACGACCAAGTGGATTTTTGCTCTGTGTTGTATATACTATTAATTTTTTTTTCTCATGCATTGTTGTGTATAAAATTATTTTTAAAGATATTAATTCATGATGTATTATATTATTGTATTTGTAATGTGCAGTGATTCCATGCCCTGACTTTGTTGTATTGTGAGATTCTACTCGTAAGTAGAATCTAACGGAAGAGGGGGGATATGTCAGGGTATGAGAATCACTGCGAATGATTGTTGTGAGATTGTTGTGAGATTGTTGTGAGCCAGTGTGTGAGTCGGCTCAAGGCGTGCGTGACAAGAGTTCACTTGTCAATAATGATGTAATTGTATTCACCCGGTATGCAAGTTAGAGAGCCGTGTTGTGGTATAAATGGGTGTGTGAGACAGAGAGGAGGAGACTTTTGAAGACTGACGAGTGCAGAGGTCCATAGTCCCTTGTTAGGGCTAGACATTTAGTATAGAAGCGATGGAGTGATCGAGTGTAGTTCGACTAGCTGGTAACACATCGAGGTGTGCTCGAGGTTACAGCAAAGTGTACGCACTTAGGAGGAAGGTCCTTGTGAAAGAATTACGTTGGTGTACCTGAAGCAATTGATGTACATATGTTGCAGACTAATAAAGAATTATATTATCCATTGACAAGAGTCGAGACTTGTCTTCTGTTTATCCAGAACCCAGCACGCAACATACCTGTAATTTAGTCTTCAAATTCGTCAGCAACTCGTCATTTACAATAATAATGATTGATGTAACCAATTAAATTTCAATAACATTCAGGCATTTAAACGATATAAGTAAGTCTGCTGAACGTATTGATGTACATTTGCGGTTATTATTAATGCAGCGAAATGGGGAAAATTTCCGAAAAATGATTATTAAAAAAAACCATACATTAAAAAAAAACTCATATAAAGAAGAAGTTAAAAACAATTTTTTTCACGTACTTTACCTATGGTAAAATCTTAAATGTATTAGTCGTCTTGTCTCTGTTTTTTTAATGTGATGTCCGTGTCTGACTTGTTGAAATTAATAAACACAAAGAATGAATAAACGTTTTGCTCAATTAATGGATTTATAACTTGCGGAATAAAAATTTAAAGGTTGCCATCTATGAATAAAGTGCTAAATACAACCAAGTTAAAAAAAAATTGAAATAAATAAAAAGTGTAAAGATTTTTTTTAAAATGACAGGCAATTGAAAAAAAAACAAAAAACAACAGCATTACGTTTTGGCTAAATTTGAAAAAAGGCTAAAAGTTTTGTATCTTCTGTAACTGACATTTCTGCTTGCAAAGAATGACCCAGTACTCAGAGAATATCAAGTGGAAATGAAGCTTGTGTATGCGACCTCAAATTCCAAACTAATTTAATGTAGTATTTCAATACATTAACACCAAAGAGAGAGAGAGAGAGAGAGAGAGAGAGAGAGAGAGAGAGAGAGAGAGAGAGAGAGAGAGAGAGAGAGAGAGTGAGAGAGAGAGAGAGAGAGAGAGAGAGTGAGAGAGAGAGTGAGAGAGAGAGAGAGAGATAGTGAGAGAGAGAGAGTGAGAAAGAGAGAGATGACGAAAAGACAGTTTTAGAGACAAAGAGGGAGAGAAAAAGCGTAGTCGAGACGAATGCATGGCAATTCTTTTTTTCTTCGATATAACTACGGTGATGAGCGATGCTCATGAGCGATGATAAAGCACGTATCACTTTGAACTTCTTACTATTGCCAGGACATAGGCCTTGTCATAATATGGCGGAAATCTATTAATAGAAATATTGGGTATATATATATATTTTTGGGGACGAATTTCATAAACATTTATTAAAAGATACGAGTCAAAATTTAAATGTAGGTATATTGAGAACGAAGTATCGTGTTAGCTATTTGTTAATTCTTCGTTAATTTAAGACATCTTATTGGACTTGAACAAGAAAAAACGTTTCGTAATTTTACTATGCTAACAATTTTGAGAGGTTGTTGATTCGACTGTATTTATACTTCAAAACATTTTCCCGCTAAAATGTAATCTAAAAATAGAACATTACTCTAAATAGAACAATGATTTGCGTCATTCCGGTCTCTTTCTATTAATTATATATGAGTGGTAACAAGTGACGTTCCTAACAAAATGCTTTTGTATAACAAGAATAATTCTCCAAACCTCTCAATCAGAGCTAGAAACTGAATCCACTTTTGGTGTTGTTTCTGTGGCACTTAATGGACAAATACCACAGACAGCGGTTTACACCTCAGTAACCCTAGTGCCATTTTCCCTTGAGAAAATGACTTTACATGATGTATATTAAATGAGGAAGTGGCGAAAGATTTTGTGTATCAATAATTCATCGAAAGTTCATTCTAAAGTGAATTCGTGTTAGTTTAAAAATAAAGCTAATATTTATTGTTTTCATTGTACAATTTGTTTGTGTATTTTGTATTTTATTCTAAAGTGAAGTACATTTTGTTAAATGAACAATTGTTATATACAGAAATAAGAGTACTTTAGGCACTGTTGTGTCCCGGGCATTCCATTGGAATTCTGCGGATGATGGCCTGGCACAAACGATTGGCCAATTTTAGAGCTGGCTCCGCTGTCTGTCCTTCTGCTACTGATGGGCATTAATTGCCTTTCCGGTCACGGGATTGAGTTCAGCCAGGAAAATATTTCTGTCCGTCACTTGGGGATTTTATTAGGAGGTCATCCAGGATCAGCGGTTCTAATTTTATTAAAGAACCAATAAATCACAGGTTCTCTGGGTCATTAAACTGACCAAGACAAGTAATTTTCATCATCGTTTTAAAAATTTTGACTTATAAGATTTTGTGAAACTTTAAATCTTCGGCGTTACAGGAATTTATATTTTGAAAATGCAGAACATACACATCATACCAGAGTTGAAGTTTTGAGAACAGTTTGCAATGTATTTTTCAAATGGCGATAAAATAATTGAAGTATTGAAAAGATTCAATAAAATATTTTAATTGGTTTTGTTTCAATCAAGATATCTACAAAGATATTAGTGAACTTTCACTGTTTTAAATTATATTTTTAGTGAAATCTTTTGATATCATGAATATTCAGATAGAGAAATTATAGGGACATATTCTTGAAAAAGACAGTATTCTTTGTTTTTCTTTTTTTAAATGGTCATCTTAAAGTAAAACTATAAAAGGCATTACTTCAAGTAGACAGCCGAGAATGTATGTTCATCTAACCAACTGTTAATGTTGTTTAGATCTTATTTAAATTATCAAACATTTCACCCTGCTTACGTACTGTGAAACCAATTTACGATTTCTAAGGATTTGTAAACTATTAGCCTATGGTTTCTGAGCATATGATAAATTACACATACTTTTATTTCTGTTTGTTGAAATTTTTATAGTACGGTCTTAAAGCTTCTCTGAAATAATGCACATTTAAAAAAAAACAAACTAAGCCTTAAAGTACATTTCCTTTCACTATGATAACACGTGCAGAAACGGGTGTAAAATTTTTTTGTGGCGTTTAGTACAGCGGAACAACTAACTATAGAACTATGAAGTACGGAACAAAATTTACTTGATTATTTAATCGTTTGGAAAAATTCGACTATATGGGTTTTAACAATAATTTATTCCTGAATATATTTAATACTCTGTTTGGCTAGCAAAATCATGATCTTCAAATTCTTATCCGCTTTTATTCTCTTGGCAATCTTTGCACGTAATCTTAATTTTATTTGAAAATAAAAGGCTACTGGAAAGGCATTCTTTTTTTAATGGCTTGAATAAGATGCAATAATAAAGCAGCTCTTAATTAACCGATAATAAACACATTTAAAAAATCACAAAAAGGAACAGATGAGCTTAAACTGAAATCCACTGAATATTAAGTGAAAAGCTGACGTGTGGGATTATTGTAGAGGCCCCGTGTTTCCAAGAAGTGACATGCTCTTGTCCTCGTGAGAACCGCAATAGACTACGTAATTCTCATTAACAGAAGAAAAGTTGCTCACGAGTTTGGCACTGGCTTGTCATCACTGATGGAAGGGCTGAAAATTTCTAAACCTGCAAAAAAGATAATTTAACAAAAAATAATTAAAAGTAAATAAAATCTGAACAGCACCAGAAGAATGCACAGATAAGATAAAAAAATCATAATCTCAAATGAAGCGCTAATGCACTTTTAAGAAATCCCGGAGTAAGGGAATTAATAGCGGAGATGGGGGTAGGGGGAACAGCTCAGTGACAAGAGATATGCATAGTTAATGAGGGTTATTGATAGAAAAAATATGGTAACAGGAGAACAAGACGTCAGAAGACAATCATGTTTGCTGGTGGATTCGAGGCGCTCCATGATTACCTCTACCGTGAAGTGGTGATCATTTAGGCAATATTTGTTTCAGGAATTTCTCCACAGCTTGTATACGTGACGCAGAGAGCTCAGATGAACTGTTCAAGTGGAGTATCTGATAGCTCTGGCGAGTAAAAACTTTTGGTGAGTAAATTAAAATACACATACGTGCATACATATTTATTTATATATGTCAGCGTTGCCATTATTCATATTTAAACAGATGATTTAATATCATCAATAAATGTTCTTCATAAATTGTTCAATAATACGAAAGAGAAGTGCACAGAATCCTGTTTAAGTTAGAACATGCTATTAGAAGACATGTTTGGGTTTAAAACAAAGATGCTACATTTACAAGGACGTTGGGGCTAAATAACTTCAACATCTCGCTGGTTGTGTTTTTTTTTGTGTTAGGCTAAAATACTAGCTGAATACCTGCGCTTCGCAGCGTAGCCAGAATGACATTCGAGAAAGAAATAACTATTTAATTTCACCTTTAAAAAAATGAATTAAAGGGCTTTGTTGAAATAGACATTCACATTTGAAATACAAAACATATTAAAATTATTTCAACAGTTATGTTAATAAATGTTATATAAGAAAAATACATGTAAAGGGTTTCAGCACCAGTAGCCCCAAGCAAACTTTTAAAATTAACCAGGCTACCCAGTTTATTTTTTTATTTAATAATAAATATTTTATGTGCCCAACAGAGCTTCATTTCTACATGGGATGTTGGAGAATTAAAGGTTAGTCAGTGAGTGAGTAAAAAAATAACATTATGGGCCTCCGGTAGATTTTGTAAAGATTACGCCTGATTACTTTTGTGAGTAAACAGCAAGGAATGAGCCAGTATATGTCCAGTCTTCTCTCTTTACGGAAATCGTTTGATATCGCAAATTAGAAATAAATACATTATGGGCCGCCGGTTTCTAACAGTACAATACGTATCGGTCATCTTGCTCGACTTATGTGAGTGAGCTGTAGTGTAGTATATGTATTCAGCTAAATTTCAGCCTTGGATTAACAAGGAAAGTTGGAGAAGTAGTTACATTTTTTATTTTAATCTATTTTAAAAAAATCAAAATTCAGTAATGCGAGTTCATCAGAAGAAAACAAACAACACAAACGAAAACTAGAACAACTATTATCATATAAAATTTCGAAATTATATGATCAATAATAAATTCCGAACCTTAGCATAAAAAGGCATTTTAACAAATTAATTTAGAAACATTTAAGTAAATTAGGAATAAAAACAAATTTCTCCATAAAATGTATTGATTCAAATAAAAATCAAAGTGACTTTCATTTAGAGGAAAATATTTGTATTATATATCGAACAATAAAGCCCAATAAATTCAACTACCAATTCTCAGTGAGTCCAAAACTGTTTGTGAATTAAAAATAAAAACGTAGGTGAAGAAAAACATTTTAAAGTAATTTGAGCTGCTATTTTTGTCTTACAGTATTTTAACGAGAGATAAAAAAAAATTTGTTTTAAATTATACATATTTAAAGGATTATTTATAAAATTAATCAATATACTAGGTTTACAGTTTGTTCACGTTCATTAGAATTAATAAAAAATTATATAAATCTACAAAGGGTATATCTATACATAAACTTAAAAGATAGAAATAAATGTGCAGAAGTACTTTGCGAAAAGTAAATACTGAAATAATCAAAAGAAATTTAGCGAAAATTATGTTTAACAAACAAGTATAAAAAGTAAATTGCTATAGGCCTTGTCATAATATGTCCAAAACCTATTAATAGAAATATTTGGGCTGTATACATCTTTTTGTAAGGACAAATTTCATAAAAATGTAATAAAAGATACGAGTCAATGTGTAAATGTGGGTATATTGAGAAGGATGTATCTTATCAGCTATTTGTTAATTCTTCGTTAATTTAAGACAGCTTATTGGATTTGGAAAAGGAAAAACAGTTTCGTAATTCTACTATGCTAACAATTTTGAGAGCTTATTTATTCTACTGTATTTATGCTTCAAAACATTGTTCCGCTAAAAGTAATCTAAAGATAGAACTATGGCGTTTTCCGTTTGTGGAAATGACAAAGTTTGTTAGTAAAATACGAATTATCATTTAAAAAACATGGAGTAAAGCATCTTATAATTTTTAATGAAATTATTTTTAAAAATAGTGAATATATAAAAAAAAATTATACGATTTAATATTTTATTATGGTAAGAAGTAGTTAATATTTAATTTTTTAAAACCAACATTTGCCGTAGAAAACCGTCGTGAAGGCGACGGTCATATTTCCTGTACATGATTTCACGCAATTTTTACAAAGGGTGTGGTAAACAAGTTGTGGCTAATTGTACGAGTAAAAAAAATAGATTTGGAAATTTCCCAGAATTTCAACACTTAAATTTAATCAATGTGTTAGATTTTATATAGTGATGATTATTTGGTGCCGATGTTTGTATTGATAGTGGAAAGATGATGTCGCATTACAAAGATGTTAATAAAATATCCCCATCAGGCCTGAAAGCCAGTAGTGATTGGAATTTGGAATGTCTGATGGTTTAAGGGACTGCCATAAGGATAGCCACATGTAACGAGCTAAGGGTTTTTTGGGGATGCTAAATTGAAGTTAGACCTGTCTGTAGTGTCAGAAAGACACAGTAAAGCGACAATCCAACCAAGTATAGATCTAATGATTGATAAAACGTATTTGCTAATTGCAATAGATAACAATTAAAAGAGCATTGATCACATTCTGGCTATTAACCACACTTTAATTTTAACACATATTATAAGACACTGGAAGTGTATATATATTTTTCAATCTCGAAGAAGTAAATACTAGTTTCATGCGTGATTCGCCTTTCGTCTCCCAGAGAGAATTTGAACCGGAGTTTTCGGATGAGAGAGTATGTTGTTCATTTCGTGCTTTATCGGAAACGAAAAAAAAGGATTTTGTTTTAAATACAGAAAAAATGCTATTATAAATTTTACAACACATTCTTATGTTAGTATTTTTTAAGGTGATTATTATAATTATTCTATAGATTTCCATATTATTTTTAAACTTAATTTCAAAAACTGCATTATCTCTTTGACTTAAAGAGAAACAATCACTTTTTTCAATGACATGAAATATTTATTTTAAATGTAAAACTAAAAAAAAATACATACACTGAAATCAATTACAAAGTAAACATGTCTCACAATGGCCTATTTATTTTTAAACCCTACTATGTTTAAAGTAGGTTAAATATGTTAATATATTAAACGGATTAATTTTTTTAAAAATGCTTACAATAAAAAAACTTACTGTTTGGAGTACAGTTTTATCATCCAAATCTAAATACAAATCTTTTTTTGAACTACATATTTTACTTTATAGCTATAAGTGCTTTTCTTCAATAGTTCAACTGGAACTTTCAGAAGCGTGCCTTTAACATTTACATACCAGCTGATTAATAATTCACCAGTCTACGCTTTTAGCACTTGCACGGTGTACCGTACATTAGCACCTGGCCACCGGCTTGCATGGGTGTGGGGCTGTTATACAGTTATAGAATGGGACAGGCGTGAAAAATACAAACGGCTGAGTGGGGCTTGTTTCTGATGTGTTTATAGCTACAACAGTGAGTTAGCTGTTCTTATGTCACGGCCTGCCTGGATTCGGGACTTCATTAAAGGCGCGACAATACTTATTGTTAAAAGATTTGATTTTAAAATTGTTATTCTTAATAATATAGAATATACATGAACATTGTTGCATGCAATTGAACACAGAGACTGTCGAGTTTCATGTTTTCTTGGAGAATGAGGGGGACAATACTACAGTAGTTTTGTTACAGGCAACCTTGAATCATCATTAAAAAGTAAGGAACACTTTGGTTCATGTAGGCAAAAATGTTCTTTAAATCTTCCGTTTGGGACCCATCTCCCAAAGAAAACATACATAAACTACAAAATATCTTTTTAAAAAAAAAGATATGCGAAATTTTATTCGGGTGAGTATTCGCAACTGACAAGAGAAACTCAATTGGTTAAACTCTAAAATCTAGAAACGCTGGAGATAAAAGAACAAAGAGGAAAATTGTAATAATACACAAGGCTTGAAATTCTAACTTAGAAATACCACACAACAATAATCTAATACAAACCTCATATAGACATAGAGATAAAACACTTTTCTAATTTCTTATGTAAGATCAAGTCCATAAATCTTCATTCTTCAATCGGGAATTCGGGCGTGGGATGGGTTGCCGCAACCAGAGCCGTCTTTACACCATTTTGGGCCCCCGGGCAAAGAAAGAGTGATCGCAGCAATAAAAAAAAATAAGTGGTTGATAATATTTAAAATAATGAATTATTTATTTTATTATCACTATACTAATTTCAACAAAATTGTTAAGTTATGCATGCTGTACAGCTGCAACTATAAGCAACATTAAACAGGAAAAACAGAGAAAAGAGATTTTATTTACATGTTTTATAGTATTACTTATGATATTTACAACATTAAAAAATTACATACAAAAACAGATATTTAAATATGTTTTAAAAAAAGATAAGCACCATAACACATTAAATCTATTACACAAGGTCAAACAAAGGTATTAACATTCGTAATGGAAAAACATACTTAGATAAGAAAAAAATCATTACGGTACTTTATTATAACAATAGTTTGCGACATTTCTTTACAGTAAATTGTTTTATTATCAGCTTCAAGTCATTGGTCTTTAGGATGTCATTTTCTATGCTCATGTGTGAAAGCCAGCTCAAACGATGCTGTCCCATTGGACTACGAAGCTGATTTTTTAATAAGTTTAAGTCTTGAAAAAGAACGTTCTCCTGTACAGTTGCTCACCATCATGCACATAAACACCCTGAATGCAATTTCAATGTTCGGAAAAACATATTTTAAATTGTCCGAAATTATTTTTCTGTACAGTGCAGGGAGAGTCTCGCACTGTTCATCAATAGCCCCATGTAATGCTTGAGATGCTCACATTCATTTAAAAGGTCGTCATAACTCAAGTCCTCGTGGTACGTATTGGCAAGATATTGGCATTTTTTCTTTAGTACATCAGAAGTAATGATTTTTATATTACTCAAGAAAGAAAACAGATTTCCAATTTGTGAATACGCCTCAGCACGTCTTGTTAGTTCAACGATTAAAGTGTCCAGAATGGGGAGGAAAGTTTCTACCTTGAACTTTTTGGACTTATTTAGAAGTAACTATCTCCTGGCCTATTATACCTACTAAAATGCACACTTCGAGTTCGTTGCCGTTTTTTTTCATCATAGTAATGGGCATATGGACACATACTCCTGGCTATGAATTTATATTCCGTGAACTTGTCTCTAGTTTCCTGAAGATAGCTTTTCAGCGACTCAAGAAGATTTGTGGCAACTAGGATGTTCACATCCTTTGATGGTAAAGCTTTGCTTGTTGTATTCATCCTTTCTAGAATGTTCTTCCAAAGAATTGTAAGAAAGATTGTTTCAAGGTGTTCCACTTTTTTGCTCAAACCTTCCGCTCCACGCCTTGTTGTAACTTGCTGTTCATTGTCACCTGACATAGAATCCAGTGCATGTTTTATTTTGTTGAAACACCTACACAAAGCATGAACAGCATCAAAATGTGCTGACCAACGTGTGTCAGAGAGACACTTGAACACATCTTTTTCTAAATATGATGTCAATACATTCTAGCGATGAGTAGAACCAGCAAAATGTATACATGTGCTGAACAAAGTCAAATAATTTTATAGACTGTAGACAACTCTCTGCAGATTTTACTCCCACCAAATTTTGGCTCTGTCCTGCAAAGGGGACATAGATGGCAAACTCATTGAGTTCATGAATACGTGCCTGCAATCCAGTGTATCGTCCATACATATTTGACGCATTATCGTATGATTGGCCACGACAGTTGTATAGTGGACTTTTGTTCTCTTTAAGAAAATTAAATTGGAACCAACGCATAGTGTTACAGTATTCCTACATAGCTATACTGTATTGTGCGCATGCTCACGGGACCTACATGTTTAAACCCGGCGCATTAGAGAGCTTTCACTTCGAACAATTTTTGGGAAAAAAAGGTTCATGGTTGGAAGTGATTAATAAACTTAAGACTTAAAGGGTCCGTTCGCATATAAACACACAAATATGATATTTATATTCCGAAACCATACAACATATTCGCATGGGGCCCCTATGCTCGTGGGCCCCCGGGCTAATGCCCAACGGGCCTATGCGTTAAGACGGCCCTGGCCACAACAAACCAGTTTTAAAAAAAACTCACTATCAAAATTCTAATAAAATGCATGGTGAGACATAAACCATGCATAAGCATAGGACACACTTAACTTATTTATACGGTATATATGGTCGTCATTTAAGATAGGATACGATTTTTTTTATTATACTATCATTCATTCACAATAACTTTTATTTAGGTTGATGATTTGAGTGAACGAGTTATATTCCCATTTTTTAAATATTCCTTTTTTAGAGGACTTGATTACACCACGAAATCAAATTTTCACTTAAAAATCACCACCAGATAATTGATTAAATAAATAGTTAGAGATAATGAATAAATATATAGTTTAAAAAATGTCAACTTTTGTTCCCTTCTCTTCCTTGAAATGTCATTTTCTCTCCCTTGGACATCCTATCAATAACAAAATTAATTCTTTTTAAACTTTTATTATGTCATCCTATTTCTGATATTATTGTTGGTGGGTGGAAATAACTCTGTGTTTCCAAGTACAGGACCGTCCATAAAGTACGTCACGCAACTTTTGACAATTTTTAACTTCCCACCTCCCCCCTGTCACAAACTGTCACATATCTCGGACCCCCCCCCCAAAGTATGTCACACTTTCGAACAAAAATATTGTATTTTATTAACAAAATAATTAAAATTTAATATAAAACACCGCGACGTCCCACATGGCCGGACCCCCCTAACCCTGTCACAATTTGTCACACTTTATTACACCCCCTCCCCCCTCTGGAGCGTGGTGTACTTTATGGACAGCCCCTAACTGGAGTTGTCTGTTTGTCAAGTCATAAAAACAAAACTACAAAAAAATATAGCGAGGATCGCCAACAGTCAAGTGAATTTCAGATTGAACTGAGAAAAAATCTAATAATGCGGCCACGGTGCAAGCAGTGTTACAAGTTGAAAATAAGTGATGAGATCCTGATGTGGCTGGGTCATGGTGGGTTGAACTAACAGTGGTTTTAGTTTAAGGGAGTTTTTTTTTCCTGGAATGTGTGCGCGTCTGCGTGTGAAGATGCGAGTGGATAAACGAAATATCTCATTCTGGTCATTGGTCAGACCTGTATGTATTTAAATGTCGTTTACAATAAAATTCACTACTCTTAAAGAAGAATTTCGCTTAGGGGCCGTCCATAAAGTACGTGACAAAAACTACAGCACGAGGAAATCAGAACAACGCGAATGAACGTCGGAGAGGGGGGGGTGGCGCATCCCTGACGTATAGATGGGCCTGTGACATGAGCACTTCGGTTAGCTACCTGCCCCCACCCTGCACCAACCTAGCTTACCTAGCTTGCCAACCATAAACTGTGATTGGCCTATCCTAGCGAGGGTCAGCTATGTTGGCATTAAGGGGGAAAAGAACGGGCACAAACAAACATGTTTACAAATTAAAAACTATTTTTTCCGCTGAGGCTTGAACACAGTCTCTTCCGCGTGTAAGGCGGACGTGTTAACCACTATCTTATCTTATCAATACAGACGCTCCTTCTATGCAGAAGATAATTGCGTCCACAGACCATGACAGATGATCTGTTGGCAAGTTCACAGGCCACGGCTTTGTGGGATCCACGCATTACCCAGCCGCCTAACTAGTGTTAGGTACCCATTCGGAGCTGGATGACTCAGGGACGCCCTAGGCCCCGGGAGCAAATCCTTGCCTTGACATGGATTCGAACCCGTGACCATATGTACGCCAGTCGAGCGCGCTGCCACTCGACCACCGCGTCCCCGACCACTACACTACAATCAACATGTTATTCTGTGAAGAAACAACTCGAGTGAACGCAAGAAGCATTGTTGGTCTCTAGACAAGCCCACTTGTAACTAGTCAGCCAAAAAAGATTATTCATGAAAAAATCGAACACGAAGAAATAACTGTTTGCCCGTATCGTAAAATTGAGTGTAAAAGACAATTTAAAAAATAAAAATACAAATTTTAAAAAATGCCACACCCTACCGGTGGATCGATCCCGTGACAGCTGCACCACAAGTCTATATACTTCCAATTAGACCAGAAGAGCTCGACAAAAGTATTTTCAATTTAAGATATATAAGTGATATTCTATAATAATTTCTCTTTTTGAGCCTCTCAAATCAGGTTTTTCGATTACTATTTTAAGACTATCGTATCGGAATAGAGATCAGATTAATAATAACAGATAGGATTTTTAAAATGTATTTAATTTTTCATATTTTAAGCGATTCGTGTAAACATTGTCCATTTTTATTATAAAATATACTAAATTTGGGGGCCCCTTAATCATCAGGGTCCCCTGGCTTTAGCCCGTTCAGCCCCCCCCCCTAATCCGCCATAGCACACACACACTCAAATAAAAAGTCCCTCATTGCTATTCAGCAACGAAACTAAAATAGTAAAACCATTTGACGGTCCTGTCTCCTACCGGCAGACGTAAGAACACGAACCAGCAACTCGACCACGTCGATCGGTTTGAGTAGCGTCGCTCGGAATGATGTTTGTCTTCCATTTACTTGATCAGAAGTTTCAATATTTTCTTTTTAAATCACCGAAACCACCAGGAAGGAGTAAAAGAAAAATGAACCAAAACCGGAAGATTGTTTTTGCTTGGGAAATCACGTGATCTGACCCGCTGAAACCAGCTGTGTTAAGTAAAAAAATTTTTTTTTAAAAATAAAATGAAGAAATAAAAGAAAATTAGCGACCAACCCTCGCATATTTAAAAATGTCATAACGAAAATGGAATGGGAAATGATCATTATTAGAAATTAAAATTCTCGCTTTCGTCTCGGGCACTTTAGAAATCATTTGCAAGATTGAAAGTTAATGATATGTCTTTATACGAGATGATCGGAGCTCCAACCAACCTCTACGGCCCACCCCTTAATTTTTTTCATTATTAAATTAAAGAAAAAATAATTGGATTCTGATCTGTTCGACGCAAAACTAATCAAGGAATCTCACAGTTTTGATAAAGAGCCCCTGTTTACTGATGGATTTACCCCAATTGTGATACTCGGACGCTTGTGGTTAGTACGAGTTATTTTCTAATATTAAAAAAATAGCTTTACTTTAAAAAAGTAATGATAGTCTTGAAGATATTTTATGTTTCAGAAAATGATGTGATTTAATTTGAAATACTCTTTAATGAAAAGTCTTTCTCCAAATTTTTAGGAAAACAGAATCTTAACTTTGAGAATCTTAAATGATTCACTCGGTAACTTCTTTATAACAACTTCTCTGCGGGGGGTGGGGGGAAGATGCATACAGAAGGTTAAGACTAGAAACTTCAAAATGAGTCCAGACGTATGGAAACAATGGCTATAATATGGTTTATGGCCTCATAATTCACATTTCTAATGTGTGTGGTATGGGTGGGGGATCATATTAAATAACAAATGCAATGTTAGTCAATGTTAGTCAATGTTGGTCAATGTTAGTCAATGTTAGTCAATGTTAGATAAAAATGTATTTCAATGTATTTATATTAACCCAAAATTAAAACACCACATTTTTTTATAGCCCCTCGAAATGCCTCGCGCCTAGTCTTGGAGTTGGTAATTACCCTGGGTCGGCAGGTACCCTAATTATAGTCGATAATACGAGTTAGTGGCGAGGGATTTCCTGCAGCCATAGGTCAAAAGACATGTGATTAAACCAGGGTGTATATTAAACCAATTCAAGGAGATATAATATGGACATAGTCCCAGGATTAAAAAAAATTCTGAACAAAAAATGACGCAAAGATAGAAGATTTCAGTCTTAAATGAAAACAAGTTTTGAGATTTTCTTCATATAACACGTATATTTGTTAGATTGAAGGAAGAAAAATTGTGTTTTTTTTTCGAAATAGACTATCTAATAGTTAATCTATAACTGTTGAAAATTAATAAATTATTTTTGATATCAGTGTTATATTTCAAATTAAAATTTCAATGGGAAATATAAATGGGTACCAGTGGAATAGAAATGGACTTGTTTACCGTACAATATAATAATAATCTTATTATTTACTTATGGTTGTTGGCATTTGAAGTCTTAAAGGTGTTAATTTGAAATTAACTTTAAATACAGTCGTACAAAATTACATTTTCTGAGATTCAAGCTAAACAATTTTAAATAAGAGTATCTTTCAGGGTAGGCAAAGTCTAATGATCCTTTATGTGGAAGAAAATCAGCAGCCCCGAGCCTAATGCTCTTCATGGGTCTTCCCGGAAACTCTAATCGGCTCTCTTGTCCCCTAAGGGACCTAATAGCTGAGAGACCCCCCCCCCGAACGGTCACCCCTGAAGCGGCCGCCTGGGCATCCCATACACAAGGTCGAAAATGCTTCCACCTAAAGTGACCTCACAAGGAGGGGTGGAATTTTCCTTTCTTCGACTCGCTACCACTTCGTTGGCACCCCGGCAAAGCACACGAGTCTCTATGGTTAGGACTGCCGCATAGAGGGGGATCATCAATGACCTACCTAGGGTGTGACCCCCCCCCTCCCCGGAAGGTTTCCCCAGAAGTCTAAAAGAACACTAGATTTGGTTGCCATGTACTTGCTGATTTAATCTTTGTTAATTAAAATATCCGTTGTTGCAAATAAAATTAATAGAGCAGGTAAACTGGGATTTTGTGATAGTTTAATTAAATGTGACTAAAAATAAATAAACGTATCACATTAAGAAATTCTAGAAAACTGCAACTTAATTCAAAGCAACGCAATTACATCAAAAAGCTTAAAAATTAAACAAGAAATACATTACAGAAACAGTTATATGGTGTGTAGCATTTGAATTTTAGAGAAAAAGATTAGATATCGCGGTATTATATTTCATTTAGATGTAGGCATTTGATTGAACTGTGTGCATATCTTTGAACGCTAGACATAATTTGGAACTTTTAAAAGTTACTAATATCTAGCACTTAAACAAATATCTTTAAATTTTAAATTAAAAAAACAGCTTATTAATACAACGAGACATCTGTAAATTTATCATCAAAGCAAATGAAAACATTACATCGTGTTCCATATAATTTATGCCCGCAAGATTGTGAGAATTAACATCTTCACATTGGGCCGTCTCACGGCGACCACTCCTTATTCTGTTGTCAGCTCATTCAACTACTCTTTCTCGTTGTTCGTTTCAACTCGCTATTCCTCAAACTCTTTTTTCCCTTCCCCCCACACCATCTGCCTTCATCGCTTTCTTCACATGACGCCCATGGCTTGTATAAGTGAGCCTCTCATTTGGTTAATTTCTCAGCTGATGTATAATTAGTGTCTCACCCAAAAGGGGAAGAAATTCTTGTTTGACTCTCTGTTTCCTCATTTATTTCCCCGTTCGAAATGACTATTACTTTCGTGTGTTTTATTTCACGATATTTAGTCTTTACATTTTTTTTAAATTAAAAGGAAAAACGCAATAACCTAAAAAAAATCACCTGGAAAATAAACAACCACGTAAAAACAAAGTTTTTAACTATAAATCCTTTATATATGAGACGGAACTCAACGCGACAAACATTTACAGACTGAAACTGACAAAAGTCCCCTTTGCTGTAAAACAGGTGTGTGTGTGTGGGGGGGGGGCAGGTGTGGTCACTAAACGACACGAGTGGCACGGGACACTGAAAAATAACAAACTGTGAAATTGAATTACCTATAGTAATATAGAGATAAACTAAAAGTGCATTCATTTAATTACGGTGCATTTGATCGATCTGTAATTTTGATACGATGCATTGTTAGGTGACACGAGTCTATGTGCAAAATGTCAGCTAAATAGCATCACGGCAAGTGTGTCATTTTTTACTTTCATTTTTCCGCCTGCCCATCTGGGCACGCACAGACATAACCAGTCCCATCAACCCTCGTATGACTAGAGTGGTCCTCGTCGACTCGACGGACGAACACACAATATAGTATGCATTAAAGTCTATTTTGCTATATGTATATGGTTATCATGCCACGTTCACCAGAATATAACGCCAAAAAGGTCCGATAACCACCAATCAAGTGGTATACAGAAGTGGCATTTATGAAATTACACTTGGTGGTTTTATCACGTTACACATTGCAATTATAAAAAGTGAGGATGCTTTCTTTATAGACAAAGCTCCTCCCGTGATGCCCCATATTGATAATCTATTGTCACCTAATCTCTAATCAAATAGAATCCTTTCGTCCCTTGTTATATGACACAACTCTGTAAGGGCACAACGTTTTCCGCAAGGTCGAACTGTGACCTCTTTTGCGTCACGCGCTGTAACCCTTTCATGTCAGCGTACTTTGACAAGGTTATCTGCTCTTGCTGTGCAGGTCATCGAGTGATCATGAAAGATCGAAGACTCACCATCCAACACCATCAGATAATCAAAGACACAAAGTCCCGATAACACATTATAATTGATATTAAAAGGTATTGTCATACTTTTTAATCAACCAACATGCAAATAAAAGTTAAGCCCCCTTCCCCTCTCCGGTTTTCAAGGTTCATGAATTGAAATAATCAATATCATGAAAAAGTGTCTGAGTTTCTTATGGATTTAATCTGTATTCTTGCCCCCCCCCCTGAAGAAAACGCCACCAAATTACAGCGAGTAATCTATCTCCTTAGAGATGCGTGGTGGTTCTTTACGTCAGTGCTCCTCAAAGTGGTGGTCCGCGGACCGGTGCTGGTCCGTGGGCCATCCGATGACGGTCCGCAGAAGTTACCAATAAAGGACATTTCGCTTCTACGTCAGTACAGGGAAAATAGTTCACCGGTCCCTGGTGCAAAGGAAAAAATTCCCGCGGTCCGAATACTAAAAAGTTTGAGAAGCACTGCTTTACGTCACCAAGGACGCTATTGGAACCACAAACCCTAAGGGCAAAGGCTACTCAGAAAACAGGATACATGGAAACTTCTCCACCGAGGCCATATGTACCGTCCGGCTAGGTCCAAACATCAAGGACAATGCTATTTTAATCTAACCGTACAATGTTTAGTATATTTACAGTCTTATATTAAGTTTTCCCAGCGGTTCTCTCAGGGTGTTAAAACAACATATAGCCACTGTAGACACCTGTTTTTTTAAAAAAAGATTGTGTGTATTTGGTCAAGAAAACAACAACACATGTTTTAATGCCGCTGATTCTACCACATCCATGACAACCAATAAGGTAATGGAAAGCTACAGACATAATTTAAGGTTATTATTACGTATTATTTTACACGTTTTGTCGTTGTATTTTGGAACTCAAGTCTAACAGCACATTCACAATTTCAACCACAATTCCTATTAAAATAAATAAACACAACGTTCCTACTCATTTTGCTGCCGAGACAGTTCCTCATTGTCTAAATATAGACTTCTCTTGTCACGACCAAACAGAGGCCACGCCGTGAGGGCCGCCATTGTTTTAGACGTCCGCACATTACCCTGCGTGCTTGACTCCAATTATTCCGGGGCTATCGTCTGCCACAGCAAAGTCCCTGCTGACAGCAACACTTGTCCGTTCTGTTTACACCGTCTCATCCGTTTCCCCGGTAATGTCTACCTCAGCCTCATCATCATTCCAGCCTTAGCTGCAAATCTGTATTTAAAAAAAAACGGAATGTAGACGAGGAAGTTCATTGAACATTATTCATTCGGTAGTCATTTCATTTCAGTTTCAATTTCAGTGAATTTCATTCTCGGAAAGACAAGTTTAGTCAAAATAAATAGAGTAACTTTTTGGTGTCACACCGGTGCTAGGAGTCAAAATATCAAACATGGAAATAATGATTATTGCCCGTCTAATTTCAGTCTCTGTAACTTGGCTTCAATAATTTAAAAAAAAATTAATTAACAAAATACTGGGGAACTCGTTACACACTGCTTACATTACGAGCGTGAAACTGTCTAGTAATCATTTGAAGAATTCATTAAAAACACATTTACTTTTTTTTAAAAATCCAATCTAACCCCCCAAAAATTATAAATAAATGTTAAGACCATTATAATCATATGGAATACACTCTTATATTTGCTTTTAAAAAATGAGTTATACATTTTTCGAAAGGCTGATCAATTCTTTTCCGTCTCATCTTTACCTCGGCGAAATTCTACAAAATAATCAGAATCTCCAGCTACTAGCGCGAACGATTTCCACAAAGGTTCTACGTCTTTTTGACAGTGTCAACCGTTCGACAGAAATCGTTCACTAGGTTACCTGTCCTATAATAAACTTAAATTAACACTCCGAGAATTTGTTCACGACACCGTCATAGCAACATCTCAACATGACCCCATCTCCCAAACTTTAAGCCAGTGAGCTTGATTAATCAGAAGTAAGACAGTAAGTAACTTCACTTATTAACAAGGAAATACTCAATGCATCTACCTGTGACTTTTGAACATACTTTTGTGTGTCGAACTTTAGTTTTCTTTAGGGCTGGTAACGACCAATATAAATTTAATCGTTAACTTAAAAAAAATTAACGATTAATTTCATGAATTAATAGTTAATTTCGATTAAAGCCAAAAAATCAAAATTTATAACGTCATTAAACTGAACATCTCAAGGAATGTAACAAAAACAAGTAATTTACATTTTTTGTTTTATTGAGTTATTTCCCCTGTCTAATATGTTTGTGCTGAAGGTGGTACCTCAGCGATGTATTTGATCCCCTAAAAGTGAATTGTTTACGGAAGTGAACACAGTAAACTTTTTCACCATGTTCTACTTTGTCATCCGCAGTTAGCTTAAAAACAAAATGTTTGCTAAACTTTTTGTTTATATTCATAAATTTAACTATGCTGAAGCTGTCATTAGTCACCATTATTTGTTTACATGTGCACGTCTGCATAAATTATTATAATACGTGGGATAAGTTTGTACGTTAAAAAATATATATTATCATTAATCATTAATAATTAATTATTTTTTAATGAATTTTAAAAAAAATTTCATCAGTTTTAATCCAATGTTTTTCGATTAAAATTATTTTAATCGATATTTAATCGGTTAAATTGTTGAAGATTAATCGAGAAATTAATCGTTAATTTCCGCAGCCATAGTTTTCTTAGTTTTTTATGATATGTGCGTATCAAATGAACTCAACCTTTCTCTGCGCAATCAGATTTGGTCTGGGTCATTTAGTGGTTCATGTTATCTGTTTCATTCAGTGGTTCATGTTATCTGTGTCAGTTAGTGGTTCATGTTATATGTGTCATTTAGTGGTTCCTGTTATCTGTGTCATATAATGGGTCATTTTATCCATGTCATTAGGTGGTTTATTTTAACTGTGTCATTTAGTGGTTTATGTTATCTGTGTCATTCTGTGGTTCATTTTATCTCCGTCATTTAGTGGTTCATGTTATCCATTTCATTAGGTGGCTCGCGTTATCTTTTTCATTCAGTGGCTCGTGTTATATGCGTCATTGATTGGCTCGTGTTATCTGTGTCATTTAGTGGCTCGTGTTATATGTGTCATTGATTGTCTCGTGTTATCTGTGTCATTGATTGGCTCTTGTTATCTGTGTCATTGATTTGCTCGTGTTATCTGTGTCATTCAGTGGCTCGTGTTATCTGTGTCATTGATTGGCTCGTGTTATCTGTATCATTGATTGGCTCGTGTTATCTATGTCATTTAGTGGCTCGTGTTATCTGTGACATTGATTGGCTCGTGTTATCTGTGTCATTCAGTGGCTCGTGTTATCTGTGTCATTTAGTGGCTCGTGTTATCTGTGTCATTGATTGGCTCGTGCTATCTGTGTCATTGATTGGCTTGTGTTATCTGTGTCATTCAGTGGCTCGTGTTATCTGTTTCATTTAGTGGCTTGAGTTATCTGTGTCATTGATTGGCTCGTGTTATCTGTGTCATTGATTGGCTCGTGTTATCTGTTTCATTTAATGGCTCGTGTTATCTGTGTTATTGATTGGCTCGTGTTATTTGTGTCATTTAGTGGCTCGTGTTATCTGTGTCATTGATTGGCTCGTGTTATCTGTGTCATTGATTGGCTCGTGTTATCTGTGTCATTGATTGGCTCATGTTATCTGTGTCATTGATTGGCTCGTGTTATCTGTGTCATTCAATGGCTCGTGTTATCTGTGTCATTGATTGGCTCGTGTTATATTTATTATTCAGTAGCTCGTGTTATCTGTGTCATTGATTGGCTCGTGTTATCTGTGTCATTGATTGGCTCGTGTTATCTGTGTCATTGATTGGCTCGTGTTATCTGTGTCATTGATTGGCTCGTGTTATCTGTGTCATTTAGTGGCTCGTGTTATCTGTGTCATTAATTGGCTCGTGTTATCTGTGTCATTGATTGGCTCGTGTTATCTGTGTCATTTAGTGGCTCGTGTTATCTGTGTCATTGATTGGCTCGTGTTATCTGTGTCATTGATTGGCTCGTGTTATTTGTGTCATTGATTGGCTCGTGTTATCTGTGTCATTTAGTGGCTCGTGTTATCTGTGTCATTGATTGGCTCGTGTTATCTGTGTCATTGATTGGCTCGTGTTATTTGTGTCATTTAGTGGCTCGTGTTATCTGTGTCATTGATTGGCTCGTGTTATCTGTCATTGATTGGCTCGTGCTATCTGTTTCATTTAGGGGCTCGTGTTATCTGTGTCATTGATTGGCTCGTGTTATCTGTGTCATTGATTGGCTTGTGTAATCTGTGTCATTCAGTGGCTCGTTTTATCTGTGTCATTCAGTGGCTCGTGTTATCTGTGTCATTCAGTGGCTCATGTTATCTGTGTCATTTAGTGGCTCGTGTTATCTGTGTCATTTAGTGGGTTGTGTTATCTGTGTCATTGATTGGCTCGTGTTATCTGTGTCATTGATTGGCTCTTGCTATCTGTGTCATTGATTGGCTCGTGTTATCTGTGTTATTGATTGGCTCGTGTTATCTGTGTCATTGACTGGCTGGTGTTATCTGTGTCATTTAGTGGCTCGTGTTATCTGTGTCATTGATTGGTTCGTGTTATCTGTGTCATTGATTGGCTCGTGTTATCTGTGTCATTCAGTGGCTCGTGTTATATGTGTCATTTAGTGGCTCGTGTTATCTGTGCCATTGATTGGCTCGTGTTATCTATGTCATTTAGTGGCTCGTGTTATCTGTTTCATTGATTGGCTCGTGTTATCTATGTCATTTAGTGGTTCGTGTTATCTGTGTCATTGATTGGCTCGTGCTATCTGTGTCATTGATTGGCTCGTGTTATCTGTGTCATTCAGTGGCTCGTGTTATCTGTGTCATTTAGTGGCTCGTGTTATCTGTGTCATTCAGTGGCTCGTGTTATCTGTGTCATTCAGTGGCTCGTGCTATCTGTTTCATTTAGTGGCTCGTGTTATCTGTGTCATTGATTGGCTCGTGTTATCTGTGTCATTGATTGGCTTGTGTTATCTGTGTCATTCAGTGGCTCGTGTTATCTGTGTCATTCAGTGGCTCGTGTTATCTGTGTCATTCAGTGGCTCATGGTATCTGTGTCATTTAGTGGCTCGTGTTATCTGTGTCATTTAGTGGGTTGTGTTATCTGTGTCATTGATTGGCTCGTGTTATCTGTGTCATTGATTGGTTTTTGCTATCTGTGTGATTGATTGGCTCGTGGTATCTATGTCATTCAGTGGCTCGTGTTATCTGTGTCATTTAGTGGCTGGTGTTATCTGTGTCATTTAGTGGCTCGTGTTATCTGTGTCATTGATTGGTTCGTGTTATCTGTGTCATTGATTGGCTCGTGTTATCTGTGTCATTCAGTGGCTCGTGTTATATGTGTCATTTAGTGGCTCGTGTTATCTGTGCCATTGATTGGCTTGTGTTATCTATGTCATTTAGTGGCTCGTGTTATCTGTTTCATTGATTAGCTCGTGTTATCTGTGTCATTGATTGTCTCGTGTTATCTGTGTCATTAAGTGGCTCGTGTTATCTGTGTCATTTAGTGGCTCATGTTATCTGTGTCATTTAGTGGCTCGTGTTATCTGTGTCATTCAGAGGTTTGTGTTATCTTTATTATTCAGTAGCTCGTGTTATCTGTGTCATTTAATGTCTTGTGTTATTTGTGTCAATCAGTGGCTCGTGTTATCTGTATCATTCAGTGGCTCGTGTTATTTGTGTCATTCAGTGGCTCGTGTTATTTGTGTCAATCAGTGGCTCGTGTTATCTGTATCATTCAGTGGCTCGTGTTATCTGTATCATTCAGTGGCTCGTGTTATTTGTGTCAATCAGTGTCTCGTGCTATCTGTTTCATTTAGTGGCTCGTGTTATCTGTGTCATTGATTGGCTCGTGTTATCTGTGTCATTGATTGGCTTGTGTTATCTGTGTCATTGATTGGCTCGTGTTATCTGTGTCATTCAGTGGCTCGTGTTATCTGTGTCATTGATTGGCTTGTGTTATTTGTGTCATTTAGTGGCTCGTGTTATCTGTGTCATTGATTGGCTCGTGTTATCTGTGTGATTGATTGGCTCGTGTTATCTGTGTCATTGATTGGCTCGTGTTATCTGTGTCATTGATTGGCTCGTGTTATCTGTGTCTTTTAGTGGCTCGTGTTATCTGTGTCATTGATTGGCTCGTGTTATCTGTGTCATTGATTGGCTCGTGTTATCTGTGTCATTGATTGGCTCGTGTTATCTGTGTCATTTAGTGGCTCGTGTTATCTGTGTCATTGATTGGCTCGTGTTATCTGTGTCATTGATTGGCTCGTGTTATCTGTGTCATTTAGTGGCTCGTGTTATCTGTGTCATTGATTGGCTCATGTTATCTGTGTCATTGATTGGCTCGTGTTATCTGTGTCATTGATTAGCTCGTGTTATCTGTGTCATTGATTGGCTCGTGTTATCTGTGTCATTGATTGGCTCGTGTTATCTGTGTCATTGATTGGCTCGTGTTATCTGTATCATTGATTGGCTCGTGTTACCTGTGTCATTGATTGGCTCGTGTTATCTGTGTCATTCAGTGGCTCGTGATATCTGTGTCATTGATTGACTCGTGTTATCTGTGTCATTGATTGGCTCGTGTTATATGTGTCATTGGTTGGCTCGTGCTATCTGTGTCATTGATTGGCTCGTGTTATCTGTGTCATTTAGTGGCTGGTGTTATCTGTATCATTTAGTGGCTCGTGTTATCTGTGTCATTGATTGGTTCGTGTTATCTGTGTCATTGATTGGCTCGTGTTATCTGTGTCATTCAGTGGCTCGTGTTATATGTGTCATTTAGTGGCTCGTGTTATCTGTGCCATTGATTGGCTTGTGTTATCTGTGTCATTTAGTGGCTCGTGTTATCTGTTTCATTGATTGGCTCGTGTTATCTGTGTCATTGATTGTCTCGTGTTATCTGTGTCATTAAGTGGCTCGTGTTATCTGTGTCATTTAGTGGCTCGTGTTATCTGTGTCATTTAGTGGCTCGTGTTATCTGTGTCATTCAGAGGTTTGTGTTATCTTTATTATTCAGTAGCTCGTGTTATCTGTGTCATTTAATGTCTTGTGTTATTTGTGTCAATCAGTGGCTCGTGTTATCTGTATCATTCAGTGGCTTGTGTTATCTTTATTATTCAGTAGCTCGTGTTATCTGTGTCATTTAATGTCTTGTGTTATTTGTGTCAATCAGTGGCTCGTGTTATCTGTATCATTCAGTGGCTCGTGTTATTTGTGTCATTCAGTGGCTCGTGTTATTTGTGTCAATCAGTGGCTCGTTATCTGTATCATTCAGTGGCTCGTGTTATCTGTATCATTCAGTGGCTCGTGTTATTTGTGTCAATCAGTGTCTCGTGCTATCTGTTTCATTTAGTGGCTCATGTTATCTGTGTCATTGATTGGCTCGTGTTATCTGTGTCATTGATTGGCTTGTGTTATCTGTGTCATTGATTGGCTCGTGTTATCTGTTTCATTCAGTGGCTCGTGTTATCTGTGTCATTGATTGGCTCGTGCTATCTGTGTCATTTAGTGGCTCGTGTTATCTGTGTCATTGATTGGCTCGTGTTATCTGTGTCATTGATTGGCTCGTGTTATCTGTTTCATTGATTGGCTCGTGTTATCTGTGTCATTGATTGGCTCGTGTTATCTGTGTCATTGATTGGCTCGTGTTATCTGTGTCATTTAGTGGCTCGTGTTATCTGTGTCATTGATTGGCTCGTGTTATCTGTGTCATTGATTGGCTCGTGTTATCTGTGTCATTGATTGGCTCGTGTTATCTGTGTCATTTAGTGGCTCGTGTTATCTGTGTCATTGATTGGCTCGTGTTATCTGTGTCATTGATTGGCTCGTGTTATCTGTGTCATTTAGTGGCTCGTGTTATCTGTGTCATTGATTGGCTCGTGTTATCTGTGTCATTGATTGGCTCGTGTTATCTGTGTCATTGATTGGCTCGTGTTATCTGTGTCATTGATTGGCTCGTGTTATCTGTGTCATTGATTGGCTCGTGTTATCTGTGTCATTGATTGGCTCGTGTTATCTGTTTCATTGATTGGCTCGTGTTATCTGTGTCATTGATTGGCTCGTGTTATCTGTATCATTGATTGGCTCGTGTTATCTGTGTCATTGATTGGCTCGTGTTATCTGTGTCATTCAGTGGCTCGTTTTATCTGTGTCATTTAGTGGCTCGTGTTATCTATGTCATTTAGAGGGTTTTGTGTTATCTGTGTCATTGATTGGCTCGTGTTATCTGTGTCATTGATTGGCTCGTGTTATCTGTGTCATTCAGTGGCTCGTTTTATCTGTGTCATTTAGTGGCTCGTGTTATCTATGTCATTTAGAGGGTTTTTGTGTTATCTGTGTCATTGATTGGCTCGTGTTATCTGTGTCATTGATTGGCTCGTGTTATATGTGTCATTGATTGGCTCGTGCTATCTGTGTCATTGATTGGCTCGTGTTATCTGTGTCATTGATTGGCTCGTGTTATCTGTGTCATTCAGTGGCTCGTGCTATCTGTGTCATTGATTGGCTCGTGTTATCTGTGTCATTCAGTGGCTTGTGTTATTTGTGTCATTTAGTGGCTCGTGTTATCTGTGTCATTGATTGGCTCGTGTTATCTGTGTCATTGATTGGCTCGTGTTATCTGTGTCATTGATTGGCTCTTGTTATATGTGTCATTGATTGGCTCGTGCTATCTGTGTCATTGATTGGCTCGTGTTATCTGTGTCATTGATTGGCTCGTGTTATCTGTGTCATTGATTGGCTCTTGTTATATGTGTCATTGATTGGCTCGTGCTATCTGTGTCATTGATTGGCTCGTGTTATCTGTGTCATTGATTGGCTCGTGTTATCTGTGTCATTGATTGGCTCGTGTTATCTGTGTCATTGATTGGCTCGTGTTATCTGTGTCATTGATTGGCTCGTGTTATCTGTGTCATTGATTGGCTCGTGTTATCTGTATCATTGATTGGCTCGTGTTATCTGTGTCATTGATTGGCTCGTGTTATCTGTGTCATTCAGTGGCTCGTTTTATCTGTGTCATTTAGTGGCTCGTGTTATCTATGTCATTTAGAGGGTTTTGTGTTATCTGTGTCATTGATTGGCTCGTGTTATCTGTGTCATTGATTGGCTCGTGTTATCTGTGTCATTCAGTGGCTCGTGTTATCTGTGTCATTTAGTGGCTCGTGTTATCTGTGTCATTGATTGGCTCGTGTTATCTGTGTCATTTAGTGGCTCGTGTTATCTGTGTCATTGATTGGCTCGTGCTATCTGTGTCATTTAGTGGCTCGTGTTATCTGTGTCATTTAGTGGCTTGTGTTATCTGTATCATTAAGTGGCTCGTGTTATCTGCGTCATTTAGTGTCTTGTGTTATCTGTCATTCAGTGGCTCGTGTTAGCTAAAGTCATGTAGATAAAATCTCGTTTATTTGTAACATTAACACTTTATTCTCTTACGCCCATAAATTGGCTTTTCTGACTCGTGCACCGAGACTGGGTAATGTCTTTATTTGTTTCCGTTTGCGTTCAGTAATTCTTTTCAGGATAGGTTTTAAGACAAAATCTTCTCGGAGAAACTAGCTTTGAAGATGTAAAATCAATTTGACCCCTCTTCTATATCCGATGGTGCAAACATTTCTATTTTAGTTAGTTGGGAATTAATTATTAGTCTCAAGTCATGTCTTCATTTTAAAGGAAATTAAAATAATTATTTTACTTGAGTAAAAATTACTTTCATTTAAATAAATACACATAAAGGAAGTCGTTTAACGCTAAATTAAGGGGACTAAAATATTTTTCGTGTTGAAATAATTTGTGTTAAATGATATTACTAAATTGTACACATACTCCTCTGTAACGCTATGGTGAAACCTGTAATGCTATATGGAGCCAAGACATGGAGAACAACGGCCGTAAACCTGACCAGAATCCAGTCTTTCATCAACAATTGTCTAAGAAGATTCTCAGAATTCGCTGGCCGGACAAAATCAGCAACCGGGAACTGTGGCAGCGGACAAAACAGAAGCCCATTGAGGAAGAGATTCTCCAGAAGCGGTGAAGGTGGATTGGCCATACACTAAGAAAACCTGCTTCTAATGCAACAAGGCAAGCCCTGAAATGGAACCCACAGGGTAAGCGGAAAAGAGGTTGTCTAAGAATCATGTGGCGCCGAGAATTTGAGGCAGACATCAAGAGAATTGGCTGTGAATGGAAGATCCTGGAGAAGCTGGCACAGGATAGAGATGCCTGGAGGTCTCTCGTAGGTGGCCTATGCCCGTGGAGGAACCGCAGACGCCGATGATGATCGGTGGATGCCCCTCATGGACGAGAAGGCTTAACAACACACATACTCCTCTGGATCGTTTTATTATTTCGCACTAAACGTGTTTTAATGTATTATTAAATATAATCTCATTAAAGAGATCATCGAAAAGATTTTAGCGTTAGTCACTGTTATCGGAATGAACAAGTACTCGTCCAGAACTTCAAGTTTGACCGTTAATGACATTGTAGTAATTTAATGGTTGTGATCATGTAAAGTGCCAATATGAAATTAGAGCAGTACTGACATTTTAGTAATGGTTATGATAGTGCCAATATGAAACTAGGGCAGTACCGACATTGTAGTAATGGTTATGATAGTGCCAATATGAAACTAGGGCAGTACTGACATTGTAGTAATGGTTATGATAGTGCCAATATGAAACTAGGGCAGTACTGACATTGTAGTAATGGTTATGATAGTGCCAATATGAAACTAGGGCAGTACTGACATTGTAGTAATGATTATGATAGTGCCAATATGAAACTAGGGCAGTACTGACATTGTAGCATCAGCAAATCAAAATTCCCTTAAAAAAATGTTTTTCTTATTGTAAAATATCTACAACTATTTGTAAACCATTTTTCAGCCATTGTATGTAATGAAAATAATAATCACGTGATAGTGTTGCTGTCCTAGCATTGGGTGAAAGAAAATAGGCCTGTTCACTTCTCTGTTTCTTCTCCTTTGCACTCTTTATTTTAATTCTAATATGTCCCGATTGAACTTCTTTTTCAATAAATTTTATGTGCCAGATTGTTTTTAAATGGCAGCTAGCTGCAGGGGAGATGAATAAACATTTCGGAAAACTAACATCATTGTTTTTTTTTCCCGCGAGCCCTTAAATTCTTTCTTTTATTTATTTGAAACGAGATACGACCCGCGGCATAGCATACGCCGTAGACATGCTCATCATAGATAATGCAAAGAAATGGGTGGTGGCGGGTGAGAGAAAGGACACAAACAGCAGCAGGAAGTAATGGAAAAAAGCTGAAAGTAACATTTTTACAAATTAAAAAAAATAATGTAAAAAAATCTTTTTTTTAAAAAGGACCCGCTTTTATTTACATATAGAAAGTGCACTAAAGAGGAGAAAATAAAAATTTTCTATGAAAACAGGTGAAATCGGTGAACCTATCTGCTGCACATAAAAGCGTGAGGCATGGTTCATTGACGCGAGTGATAATATTTTATATTACTAAAAACTAAAAGTGCATTTATTTAATTACTGTACATTCGATCGATCTGAAATTTTGATACAATGCATTGTCATCCACGATCTATATGTGGTAACATTTTTGAGATCTCTAGGTCCATCAGAAGTGGTTTAATTTTACGTTACAAGATTTGAAGGAAGTATGGATGGATGGATGGAGGGATGGATACAACATACAAACAGTGTGACTTAAATAAAAGCGTGTAAAAATAAAATGTTCACACTGGGGCTTGAACTCAAGACTTTCCGCGTGTAAGGCGGACGTGATAACCACTAAAATACGAATCACATGTTATTCTGTGAAGGAAGAACGCAACTTATCGCAAGAAAAATTGTTGACCCACCCCTTTTTTCCCCTTTTCATCCCACTAAGCTTGGCAACAGTGATCGGATGACCCCAGCGAAGGTCATTCGTCTTGCTCATTTGCACATGCCCGTTTTGGGAAATATATATATTGATTGTTATTTATGTAATAGACTAATCTAATGTTATATCCTATTCTATAAGCTTAGCTACTCTCTCTTAAAGCTTTGGCTAACACTTGGAAAACCTGCTACATCTGCTGAGCAGTGCCATACACCATTGTCTGAGCTGTAGGACTCTCTCGCCGCTCTAACCTTCCCCACCCCCCGGCTATGTCCAGCGCGGGGCTCGAGATCAACAGGCGCACCTCTGTTTGAGAGGTTAGGCAGCAGTTCGAGTCCATGCTGTGTTCTGACTATTGAACTACGAGTTGGTGCGGCTATGCACATTTATCATTTGAATAACCAAACACTAATGTTTTAATAAACTCAGCTTTTACCATCATTCTGTTCAACTTGGCTTTGATATGTTGGCTTTTACTCCTCTTTGTAATGAACACGATTTTGTCATCGAGTTTCGACATTTCACTAATAAGCCAATCTTTTAGGGCAGGGTGTCACACAATAGATGAGCAATAAATGGATACCTTTTAATGTTTTTACAGTCTTCAACGGACAGAGGTATACATGTTTCCCTCCATTTATCACAATATTTTCCATCATCGCCCCGTTACACCTGCGATTTTAAAGCGCGGCCAGTCCACCTGCTCGTCATTTTACACCTACAGAGTATCGACGAATCAGTATCAGTGTTTAAAGGCGAATTTTCTTGTTCCCCGCAACTTTTCCACCCCTGCTGCACCCACCCTAGTCACGCCACACCTTGACCAGAGTCACGTACCGTGGAATGGCCCGTTGTCACGCAGCTCCATGTCACCTGTCACATTTATCTGTCAAGGACAGCCGTATCACCCGAGATCTCACTTCACAGCTGTCAGAGTTTCACGAGAGCTTACTTGACAACTTGGCCTTAGTTCCGGTTTGCCCAGACGGACAATTTTTGTTGTTGCTTATTGTGTCCTGTGATTGACAGTTGTTTGAGATTACGCATGTATACAGAATCGTGAGGTAGAACTAGAGGAGATGTGTGATTGATAGAATCGTGAGGTAGAACTAGAGGAGATGTGTGATTGATAGAATCGTGAGGTAGAACTAGAGGAGATGTGTGATTGATAGAATCGTGAGGTAGAACTAGAGGAGATGTGTGATTGATAGAATCGTGAGGTAGAACTAGAGGAGATGTGTGATTGATAGAATCGTGAGGTAGAACTAGAGGAGATGTGTGATTGATAGAATCGTGAGGTAGAACTAGAGGAGATGTGTGAGTGATAGAATCGTGAGGTAGAACTAGAGGAGATGTGTGATTGATAGAATCGTGAGGTAGAACTAGAGGAGATGTGTGAGTGATTGATAGAATCGTGAGGTAGAACTAGAGGAGATGTGTGATTGATAGAATCGTGAGGTAGAACTAGAGGAGATGTGTGAGTGATAGAATCGTGAGGTAGAACTAGAGGAGATGTGTGAGTGATAGAATCGTGAGGTAGAACTAGAGGAGATGTGTGATTGATAGAATCGTGAGGTAGAACTAGAGGAGATGTGTGAGTGATTGATAGAATCGTGAGGTAGAACTAGAGGAGATGTGTGATTGATAGAATCGTGAGGTAGAACTAGAGGAGATGTGTGAGTGATAGAATCGTGAGGTAGAACTAGAGGAGATGTGTGAGTGATTGATAGAATCGTGAGGTAGAACTAGAGGAGATGTGTGAGTGATTGATAGAATCGTGAGGTAGAACTAGAGGAGATGTGTGAGTGATAGAATCGTGAGGTAGAACTAGAGGAGATGTGTGAGTGATAGAATCGTGAGGTAGAACTAGAGGAGATGTGTGATTGATAGAATCGTGAGGTAGAACTAGAGGAGATGTGTGAGTGATAGAATCGTGAGGTAGAACTAGAGGAGATGTGTGATTGATAGAATCGTGAGGTAGAACTAGAGGAGATGTGTGAGTGATAGAATCGTGAGGTAGAACTAGAGGAGATGTGTGAGTGATTGATAGAATCGTGAGGTAGAACTAGAGGAGATGTGTGAGTGATTGATAGAATCGTGAGGTAGAACTAGAGGAGATGTGTGAGTGATTGATGTTTGTGAGAGAGCATGATCTAAAGAAGAACATTTGTTACTACCGAAAGGGAAAAAAATATATTTTCAATTACAATCTTTAATTTAGAAAACAATATATAGCTAGGCCCAAGCTAAAATACAAAGGGTTATCTGAATTCATTATTCAAAATCCGTAATGGGCATTAAAAACATAGTGTATACATAAAAACAATACGCAAACCTTGGAAATAACGTATATTTAAATGTGCAATTTCCTCCCAGAAGAATAAAGACCTAAAGTACCATATAAAAATTAATGAATTGAAGACAGAGTTCCACTAACAAACACCACCCATCATCTTCGGCACCTCATCAGCATTGCTCTGTGCGCGTTAAAGAACTGTCAGTGTCCTTTCATTGGTGATTGCAGTTGCGTAGTAGTTTTTCGTTTTAGATTTTTGAATGATTTTTCAAATACTCGGCAACAACATTTATGGATTGATTTAGTAGAGTAGCAAACGTCTCAGAGTAAACTTACACACGGTCTCTCACTACTGATATTATCAGAGTACACTTACACACGGTCTCTCACTACTGATATTATCAGAGTACACTTACACACGGTCTCTCACTACTGATATTATCAGAGTACACTTACACACGGTCTCTCACTACTGATATTATCAGAGTACACTTACACACGGTCTCTCACTACTGATATTATCAGAGTACACTTACACACGGTCTCTCACTACTGATATTATCAGAGTAAACTTACACACGGTCTCTCACTACTGATATTATCGGACTACACTTACACACGGTCTCTCACTACTGATATTATCAGAGTACACTTACACACGGTCTCTCACTACTGATATTATCAGACTACACTTACACACGGTCTCTCACTACTGATATTATCAGACTACACTTACACACGGTCTCTCACTACTGATATTATCAGACTACACTTACACACGGTCTCTCACTACTGATATTATCAGAGTAAACTTACACACGGTCTCTCACTACTGATATTATCAGAGTAAACTTACACACGGTCTCTCACTACTGATATTATCAGACTACACTTACACACGGTCTCTCACTACTGATATTATCAGACTACACTTACACACGGTCTCTCACTACTGATATTATCAGACTACACTTACACACGGTCTCTCACTACTGATATTATCAGAGTAAACTTACACACGGTCTCTCACTACTGATATTATCAGAGTACACTTACACACGGTCTCTCACTACTGATATTATCAGAGTACACTTACACACGGTCTCTCACTACTGATATTATCAGAGTAAACTTACACACGGTCTCTCACTACTGATATTATCGGACTACACTTACACACGGTCTCTCACTACTGATATTATCAGAGTACACTTACACACGGTCTCTCACTACTGATATTATCAGACTACACTTACACACGGTCTCTCACTACTGATATTATCAGACTACACTTACACACGGTCTCTCACTACTGATATTATCAGACTACACTTACACACGGTCTCTCACTACTGATATTATCAGAGTAAACTTACACACGGTCTCTCACTACTGATATTATCAGACTACACTTACACACGGTCTCTCACTACTGATATTATCAGACTACACTTACACACGGTCTCTCACTACTGATATTATCAGACTACACTTACACACGGTCTCTCACTACTGATATTATCAGAGTAAACTTACACACGGTCTCTCACTACTGATATTATCAGACTACACTTACACACGGTCTCTCACTACTGATATTATCAGACTACACTTACACACGGTCTCTCACTACTGATATTATCAGAGTAAACTTACACACGGTCTCTCACTACTGATATTATTAGACTACACTTACACACGGTCTCTCACTACTGATATTATCAGAGTAAACTTACACACGGTCTCTCACTACTGATATTATCAGACTACACTTACACACGGTCTCTCACTACTGATATTATCAGACTACACTTACACACGGTCTCTCACTACTGATATTATCGGACTACACTTACACACGGTCTCTCACTACTGATATTATCAGAGTAAACTTACACACGGTCTCTCACTACTGATATTATCAGACTACACTTACACACGGTCTCTCACTACTGATATTATCGGAGTAAACTTACACACGGTCTCTCACTACTGATATTATCAGACTAAACTTACACACGGTCTCTCACTACTGATATTATCAGAGTAAACTTACACACGGTCTCTCACTACTGATATTATCAGAGTACACTTACACACGGTCTCTCACTACTGATATTATCAGAGTAAACTTACACACGGTCTCTCACTACTGATATTATCAGAGTACACTTACACACGGTCTCTCACTACTGATATTATCAGACTAAACTTACACACGGTCTCTCACTACTGATATTATCAGACTACACTTACACACGGTCTCTCACTACTGATATTATCAGAGTAAACTTACACACGGTCTCTCACTACTGATATTATCAGAGTACACTTACACACGGTCTCTCACTACTGATATTATCAGACTAAACTTACACACGGTCTCTCACTACTGATATTATCAGAGTAAACTTACACACGGTCTCTCACTACTGATATTATCAGACTACACTTACACACGGTCTCTCACTACTGATATTATCAGACTACACTTACACACGGTCTCTCACTACTGATATTATCAGACTAAACTTACACACGGTCTCTCACTACTGATATTATCAGAGTAAACTTACACACGGTCTCTCACTACTGATATTATCAGACTACACTTACACACGGTCTCTCACTACTGATATTATCAGAGTAAACTTACACACGGTCTCTCACTACTGATATTATCAGACTACACTTACACACGGTCTCTCACTACTGATATTATCAGAGTAAACTTACACACGGTCTCTCACTACTGATATTATCAGACTAAACTTACACACGGTCTCTCACTACTGATATTATCAGACTGTTCGTTCGTCCGTCGATACGACGAGGACCACTCTAGTCATCCGAGGGTTTTCTGTGCGTGCGCAGATGGCTGATTAGGCCGATCCTTGCACGAAAGGTTCGGGAACAGAAGGGACAGGGGGCGAGTGCGACATCTCCTGGAGGGTTGACAGCATGGGCCTTTCGGGCTTGCCTCTTCTTTTCTGCGGCGGTAATCCGGTTTGCCTCACATGACCTGGCACCTTCGTGGATGGAAGAGCGCCAGGTGGATCGGTCCATTGCAGCTCGTTCCCACGTGTCTGGATTTATGGCAAACGCTTTCATTGAGGCTTTCAGTGTGTCTTTGAAGCGTTTCTTTTGCCCACCGTGGGACCGCTGGCCATACTGGAGCTCACCATAGAAGATTCTCTTTGGCAGTCTCTCGTCTGGCATTCGGACAACGTGCCCTGCCCAGCGAAGCTGGGACTGCATCAGGAGGGTGAAGATGCTGGGGAGACCTGCCTTGGTCAGTACCACTGTGTCTGGAATTTTGTTCTGCCACTTTATGCCGAGAATCTTCCTGAGGCTTGTTATATGAAACTGGTTCAGCTTTCTTGCATGGCGCTGATAAACAGTCCAAGTTTCACAAGCATAAAGCTGTGTGGGGAGCACCACTGCCCTGTACACTTTCAGCTTGGTCTGGATGGTAATGCCTCTTCTGTTCCAGACATTAGGGTACAACCTGCCAAAAGTGGAGCTGGCTCTGGCAATTCTGACGTTCACTTCGTCATCGATGGTGACATTTTGAGACAGTGTGCTGCCTAGGTATGTGAACCGGTGCACTGTATTGAGTCTCTGGCCGTTGACAGTGATGTTGGGCTCTACGTAGGGTCTTCCAGGCGCAGGCTGATGGAGGACCTCAGTCTTCTTGGTGTTGATTGACAGACCAAAGTTTGTGCAGGCACTGGAGAACAGGTTTACACTGCGTTGCATGTCGGCTTCTGAGACAGCGTTGAGGGCACAGTCATCAGCGAACAGCAGGTCTCTGATGATGTCTGTCATAACCTTGGTTTTTGCCTGGAGCCTCCGAAGGTTGAACAGCTTGCCATCTGTGCGGTATTTCAGGTTGACACCAACATCCTCGTCTCTGAAGGCCTCTGTCAGCATGGCGGAAAACATGAGGCTAAACAGTGTTGGTGCCAGGACGCAGCCCTGCTTGACTCCGTTTGTGACTGGGAAAGGATCAGAAAACTCCCCGCTGTCCTGGACTCTGGCCTGCATGCCTTCATGGAATTGTTGCACCAAGACGATGAATTTCCTTGGGCAACCGTACTTGGCCATGATCTTCCACAGACCCTCTCTGCCAACAGTGTCAAAGGCCTTGGTCAGGTCGACATAGGTGGAGAACAGATCAGAGTTCTGCTCCTGACATTTCTCCAGCAGCTGCCTGGCAGCGAACACCATGTCGATTGTTCCTCGCTCTTTTCGGAATCCACACTGACTTTCAGGCAGGAGTCCTTGGTCAAGGTGCAATGTGAGGCGGTTGAGCAGGATTCTGGCGAGGATCTTTCCTGCAATAGAAAGCAGGGATATGCCTCTGTGGTTGTCACAAGCCTGTCTACTTCCTTTTCGCTTATATAGATGTATGATGGTGGCATCTTTGAAGTCCTGCGGGATCGTCTCTTGCTGCCATATTAAGAGAAACAGCTCATGGAGCCTTTCAGTCAGGGCTGTTCCCCCCTCCTTGTAGACCTCAGCTGGTATGGCGTCAGAGCCAGGTGCTTTGCCACTGGAGATAAGATAGATTGCTTTCTGGGTCTCGAGCAAGGTTGGTGGGTCATCCAGTGCTTTGTTTGTGGGCACTTGGGGTAGACGATTGATGGCTTCGTCGTTGATTGTCGAAGGGCGATTTAGGACGTCATCGAAATGTTCGACCCATCTCTCCAAGATCTTCTCTTTGTCTGTGATTAGAGTGTTACCGTCTGCGCTGAGGAGGGGGCTTGATCCTGAGGGCGTGGGGCCATATACTTCTTTCAAGGCGTCGTAGAAGTTTTTATAGTCACGCCTGTCTGCATAGCCTTGGATCTCGTCAGCTTTGTTGCCGAGCCAATCGTCCTGCATCTGACGGAGCTTCTGCTGAACAGTCTTGCGTATGTTGTTGAGTGCATCTCTCCTTGCCGTGGACTTGGGGTTATTGATGTATGCTTGGTGAAGGTGGTGTTTCTCATTCAATAACTGCTTGATGTCTTCGGAGTTCTCATCGAACCAGTCCTTATGTTTCCTGGTCTGGGGCCCCAGGGTCTCTGTAGCTGTGGAGTAAATCAGCTCTCTGAGTGATGCCCAGTCTGCCTCCACGCTCTGGTTTCCCGGAGAGGTGGATTTCAAGCACTTTTCCAGAGCATCCACAAAGGACTGTTTGCAGCTGTCGGTATTCAGTTTGGCAACATTAAGCCGTTTCGGGGCCTTCTTCCCTTGCGGGCGTCGTTTAGGCTGAATGCGGATGTTGAGCTTGGTGATGATGAGGCGGTGGTCTGTCCAGCATTCAGCGCCGCACATGGATTTGGTAACTCGTACATCCTGCCTGTCCCTCTTCCTCACGATGACGTAGTCAATAAGATGCCAGTGCTTCGATCGGGGGTGCATCCATGACGTCCGGTTACGAGTGGGGAGGGCGGAAGATCGTGTTGGTGATCAGCAGTTCAAGTTCAGCGCAGGTCTGGAGTAAAAGAAGACCGTTGCTGTTGCATTGACCCACTCCATGGTGTCCAAGGACTCCTTCCCAGGCAACGTTGTCCTTGCCAACTCTTGCGTTGAAGTCACCTAGCAAGATGAGTTTGTCCGCCTTTGGAACGTCGGCAATGACAGTGTGAAGTTCTTCGTAAAACTTTGCCTTTACGTCCTCTGGATTAGTCATGGTTGGAGCGTAGGCACTGATGATGGTGAGGTGCTTCTTTCCAGCCAGTGGGAGTTTCATGGTCATGAGCCTGTCGTTCACTCCCTTGGGAAGTCCAGCCAGCTTTCCGACAAGAGTTGTCTTAACTGCAAACCCAACGCCTGCCTCACGTCGCTCCTCGCTGGGTCTGCCACTCCAGTAAAATGTGTAACCAGATCCTCTTTCACAGAGCTCTCCTTCTCCCGCGAGCCTGGTCTCGCTCAGGGCTGCGACGTCGATGCCATATCTAGCGAGTTCTTTACCAATCAGGGCTGTTCTCCTCTGAGGTCTGTCTGCATCGTCTCTGTCCAGGAGTGTGCGCACATTCCATGCGCCCAATATGAGAGGAAATATCCTCGTTTTCTTCTTTTTGTTTCGACCGCTGGTATGGGATGGATGACAAAAGTGACTTGCGCGGTGACTTGGATTTAAGTGAGAAGGAGTTGCGCAGTTCGTCGATCTCACTCTCTCGCCCGAGGCCATCTTATCCAGCGGCAGGACTAAGTCGAGACGGCTGGTGATGGAGACGGGTGCAGTGGATGGCCATGACGTCCTGTGTGTCTTGTCATGCCCTTAGCGTTCCACAACGCTTTGCTGAGATTCGCCTTTTTGACCGTTGACCAACTAGTGGTTCCTCCGCTCTGTCCACCGAATCCAGTCTTCACGTGCATAGATAGACATATCTAGATCACCGAGGGTTTGAGACCCGTCGGCTACCCACACCAGGTTTAGCCAGCCATTCAAAGCCGTTGCCCGGGGTGTGGCCACTGCGCACGTTGCAGTTTCTATGAGCCACTGGTGATAGCTGTGAGACAACTTCCGGATTAATATTAATAGTATTAACAGCCACAAAATGACAATTCCAAGTAAAATACAACCAGAAGAGCATAGCGGGAATTCAATTTGAAGATCAGTTCCTTCATATCTTTAATTTTCCTCAATTTACATTTGTATGTTGTATATTTCTCCAGCGCTTGATTATTTTTGTCTTTTAATGACAGCAGAGAAATTTAGGTTCCGCCATTTTGAACAACCGGAAGTTTTTTGGATAACAACCGGATATTATCAGACTACACTTACACACGGTCTCTACCTACTGATATTATCAGACTAAACTTACACACGGTCTCTCGCTACTGATATTATCAGAGTAAACTTACACACGGTCTCTCACTACTGATATTATCAGAGTAAACTTACACACGGTCTCTCACTACTGATATTATCAGAGTAAACTTACACACGGTCTCTCACTACTGATATTATCAGACTACACTTACACACGGTCTCTCACTACTGATATTATCAGACTACACTTACACACGGTCTCTCACTACTGATATTATCGGACTACACTTACACACGGTCTCTCACTACTGATATTATCAGACTAAACTTACACACGGTCTCTCACTACTGATATTATCGGACTACACTTACACACGGTCTCTCACTACTGATATTATCAGACTAAACTTACACACGGTCTCTACCTACTGATATTATCAGACTAAACTTACACACGGTCTCTCACTACTGATATTATCAGAGTAAACTTACACACGGTCTCTACCTACTGATATTAATAGTTTTACATACATTTAAATGCGTTCGTGTGACGGAGCCAAGGTGTTAAAAAAAATGTTAATGGTTATTGTTATTCACTATTAGTTATTATTAATAGTTAAAAATGAGTACAGTCAAACCTCTCATAACGAGATTAATTCGTTCCAGAGTATTACTCGTTAAGCGAAACATTCGCTTGACGAAAAAAATCTTCACATACAAATCAATATTAAAAAAGGATAATCTGTTCCATGCTGAAATAAAAACTAACTAATTTTTTCAACAAAAAAAAATTAACATTTACTCAAATAAAAGTACTTATGAATTGTTAAAGAATGAAACAACTAGAATACAATTTAGATTTGAAACAAAAAAAAACCTGAACAAAAAAATGAATTTATGAAAAATAATTATTGCTTTTTAACTAGAAAACTGTTAAAGACATTTGTTTTTGCCGACACTTCAAAATTTGACGAAATTGAGTCGTAACCATTTCGTACACGTCCCTGACACTTCATTTGAAGCATCCATCTCCTTAATTGTTCTTGAGGATAATAAAGATCGTTGATGTTGGCGATTGTATTTGCGCGCTATATTAGCCACCTTGTTCTAGTTTTTCAATGGTTTATCGTTTCATTACAACATATATCTTTTTCTATATTATGATTGTCTTCTTGTGGTTTTTTTCGACGACATTTTAGCACAGGTTTTTACACTTTGCACATAAAAAAATTATGAATACTGTCTGAATACAAAATTTGTAAAAACGGTTGATCACACACGAAAACAATACGCTATTGGATCGATTGCTTAACACAGAATAATACATAAGTGTTGGAGTGCCGAGTCACTAATTAATTTCCAGGAAAAAGGGACTTTCCCTTTCTGCGTCACTCGTTATGCCAATCTTCGCTCGTTAAGGGAGCAACTTTAAAAAAAAATGTTTTGCTCATTATGCGAAAATCTCCTTATGAGAGGTACTCGTATGAGAGGTTTGACTGTAATCTTAATAGAGGGACGAATTTCGAGGAGATTTTGAAATATTATTTCTCTACAATGTCATTAGTGAACCAAAAAGCCTGTCATTGCATACATTATTAAAAAAGAAACGTACTTAAAAAAAATCTTATTTAACTTATATTTATGACAATTTTCACGCAACCTTGGAATCAATGATATGATTCCTCATAAAATTTAATTTAAAAAAATCTCATAGCACCTGTTTATGGGATACGAAAAAACGTTAATTAACTCTTTCTTTCCGGATCATCGATCCAAACATTGATTTAACAATGCCACTGCTTACGGACTGATGATAGTCTCTTAGATTCATTTAAATCATTTTTTTTTCTTTCCTCAGATATTCATGCTAAATTACTTTTAAGGTAATCTAAAATGATTTCCCTTGAATAAAAAAGTTTTAATTTCCTTGTTTGAATGTGCTTTCAGTGCCAACAAAGCATTTTAAGCAGTTTTTTTTTCTTCTTGGGAACTGTTGGTTATATCATTGTAGGAATGCTTGTGATCATGAAAAGAACCAAAAACAAAATAGAGTAAAAAAAAGAAACAAACAAAGAGCTGACAGATTCATTTCTAGAGAATATTCCATAACTGATAAGAGTAACACCATTCGTTAAGCTTTAAACTTAGAAACACTAGAGGATAGAATAACAAAGAGCAATGCAGTAATAATTCATAAGGTTAGAAATAATAACTTAGAAAAACAACGCAAAGATGACCTAATACAACCCTCAGATAGACACATTGATAAGAACACTATTCTTAATCCGTATGCATTGGCGTAACAACGGCTTGGCATTGGGGCAGTTGCCATGGGCGCCGGCCTGTGCCAGTTCAAAAGGGCGCAGCTAAATCACTAATTTTTTAATTTTAATTTAAAAAATATTTCACTTTTATCCTTGATAACAAAAAATTGAATAATTAATTATATTTAAATATATTTCATTTAAACCATTATAATATTTTTTATTATGTTTGTGGCCTTTGCGGGGCTTCTTATCATACAATTGCGCATAGAAGAGGCGCAACAACGACTTGGCATCGGGGCAGTTGCCAAGGGCGATGAGGGGCTAATCCTTAAATAATTAATTTAATCTGTATAATTTAGCATTTTCCCTATTCCTCAAGGGCGCTAAAAATGAATTAGCCAAGGGCGCGGAAAACCCAGATACGCTTCTGTCCATATGCAAGAACAAACACATACAAATTATCATTATTTCTTCTCGTCTGGAATTCGGGCGTGGAATAGGATGTCTGAGCAAACCTGGAAAACAAACACACTATCAATATTGAAATCTATAATAGAAATGCAAGGCTAATAAAAACCATTGATAAGCGTAGGACGCAAGAATCTCCTGCATAGAAAGAGCGTCTGTAATAGATAAGATAAGTTCAATACTGACATTATAATAATGATAATAACTAATAAAGTTACATTGGTCTGAAGACCGCATGGTAGCGCGTGAAAAAATTTTAAGATTGACTTTTACATTAGAATGAGGAAAATAATCCGGAGAAAAATACTAAATCCACAAAGGAGTATGCTAAAATTATTTGGTAATGATGACGATTGTGTCAATTTATATTTTCGTTAAAAATCTCAGTGTCTTGAGGTCTCCGTTCCAGCAATTGAAAAGATAATTAAATCAGTGTTTTAAGGGCTGCGTTCAATCCATTGAGAAGGTAAGTAAATTTGTATTTTTAAAGCTGTGTTCAAGCCATTGAAAAGTTAATATATAAATTTGAAAGGTGTATGTTGGAAGCATAAATTTCAAAGACTAAAAAAGATAGGAACTGTTTTATTTCGATGCCATCTTCAGCTGAAAAGACGAGAAGCTAATTTTAATTAATAATTCAATGAAGTTATCATCAAATAAATATAACTAAATAATAAGAATCTAATCTGATCCTTGATTCTAAACTTATGCTTGAAACAAAAGTTAATTTTGTGGTATAGTTTTTGGTTTTTTAATTTAAAAAAAGAATCGTCTTTCGCGTATAATTTGTAATGTTTGCATCAAGGTTAGACTTTATTATGAAACAAAATTCTGAATGTGTATAAAACGTTTAAATTTCACAGTTAATTAAACTATTGAAGTGTTGTTATAGTAATCACTCAAGAATAATGTAATAATGATTTATTTATTTTTAATTGTAACTTCGCTTACATTTATAAAACAATCAAAATAGATAAGTACACTACTTTCTAAACATTTGGTTTCATACTATTACATACATATCTGAAAGGAGTTTTTTTCATTCATAAATGCTTTTCCTGCATCAATTCTATAATATATAAAGATCCCTGTTATTCATAAAAATACATAATAAACGTATGGTAAGAATTTTCTCTGCCTACCCACCCACCTTACAAATATTAGGGGAAAAAAAAACAACCAACAATAAACATATAAAAATTATTGGAAATACAGCTACATTTAAAAAAAAATCAGACTCGGCAACTAGCACTGAATCGTCTTGTTTAACTTCAGTTCCCCCAAGTGATGGAACAATGCACCTATGCAGTTCCCCCAAGTGATGGAACAATTAACCTACAAGACTTCAGCCCATTCCTTGCACAAGTCTTGTGTTATCAGTTCACCTCGCCCTGGGTTTATTGCCGTTGCTCAACACATGCTCTCACTTCACTTGTATTTAGGGGTCTACCGATATGCCTTTTTGCCGATATTGCCGATACCGATATTACCGATATTTTTTTTGCCGATATGAGTGCCGATATGAGTATTTGTTAGGACAAAAACCAGCGGTAATATTTGATGACGTCATTCTTAAATTTATCACTCGTAATTATTTATCTTTTATATTAGGGGACTACCGATATGCATTTTCGCCGATATTACAGATATTTTTTTCCGATATGAATATTTGTTTAGACAAAAACCAGCGGTCTTATTTGATGACATCATTCTTAAATTTATCACTCCTAATTATTTATATTTTATATTAGGGGTCTACCGATAAGCATTTTTGCCGATATTACCGATATTTTTTTCCGATATGAGTGCCGATATGAGTATTTGTTAGGACAAAAATAACAGCTGTCATATTTGATGACGTCATTCTTAAATTTATCACTCGTAATTATTTATATTTTATGATTAAAGGGTCAGCCGATATCCAGTTTTGCCGATATTACCGATTTTTTTTCTTCCCGAAACGAAGTTTCCGATGTGTTTACAAGTTGCAGATCATGACCTACTCATAACAAAACGAACCGTCCTTTATAAAAATGTACAAGCAAAATTACGAAGTTCTTTTGAAACTTCAACCTTGACTCATAATTATTAATTCTAACCAATAGTTTAATGGCTTTTGCACACGGCCACCTTTTATGAATGAAACAATGAGATCTAATAGTAATAGAGTGAAAATGAGGTTGAAGGTTGAATGGTTGCCAATGACAACAAGTCTTCACACGGTACATTTTGTTATTCCATACGAAACGAAATGTTTTAGACATCTGCGATTAGGCGTGCATCTTTGCTATTAGAGCAATTACGTGAACATAATGTTTACATGTTATACATTTATTAGAGATATTACGGTATACTAGGCATCGGCACTATTTACACAGTATTTCTGAGTATACGAAAATCGGCCGATACCTAAACAATATCAAAGGCTTTGACAAAGCACATGGCAAACTGTATCATGGTTACACATTTTAATACTAGGACTCTTTTGACTATTTCAATACCGGTATCGGGGTCGATATATTAATTTGTCTAGATATTGTAAATCTAAATGATAGTTTTTTTGTTTCCGTTTTTTTTTGGGGTCAAAATGTCACTTTTTATGAAATATCGGTGACGTAAATATCGGGACCTTTACATGCTACCGATACCGATATTGCCGATATCCAGATTTCGGTGCCGATATATCGGCCAGCCGATATATCGGTAGACCCCTACTTGTATTGCGCAACAACATCTCTCTCTCTCTCTCTCTCTCTCTCTCTCTCCCCACATCACCACCAACACATACACACACTTTTCATATCTGTCACAAAGGTCGCCTATCGAAAATGGTAATGTTTGAAAAAAAGGGCTATTCAACGCTCATCAAACAACCAATCAGCGTTAAGTTTGGTAATAAAAACAACAGAGAAAAATACAAGACAGGTTTTTGAATTATTGTTATAGACATAATACAGTTTCTAAGTTCGTTAAAAATTTATCCAAATAATATAATTTCATATGTTTTGGATTTTATGACCTATACTATGATAAAACAAGAAATCTTTCTCTTCGCCTGTTTCTACACGAAGAAAGCGGCCCCAGAGTTTATCAGGACTCCTCTCAGTGTGTGACCTGTCTTTTTCTTTTTATAATGTTCATTACTTCAATTCAGCTGTCGACTTCCTTCTTCTGGTGACACAAACAAGGGGTGTTTGCGTAGTAAACGATTTTAAAAAAATAATCGTAGCACCACTCCATTCGAATTATTTGCAGGAAGTGCTAAAAAATTCGGGCAGTTCATATTTTGAAAAATAATCTGAATACTCATTTGTTTATTGAGGATTTTCTTTTATCCAAATATTACTTATTCTTCCCACCCATTCGTCTCCATGTCTTTTCGTCACTTCCTCTTTTCAGGCACGCAACCCATCTTTTTTTTCTCTCTGACGTCGTTTGTTTTCTGTGGAATGAGATTTTGTTGTTGTTAAAAGGGATACCAGTGCCATAGAAATGGGAGATATTATTATTATTATAATAATAATAATAATAATTATTATTATTATTATTCATTTTTTTAAATCAAGAATTCTGGAGCGTTCTGACCACAAAATAATTTACTTGACTTGTTAGTGTCACAGTATCAAATCAATGCTTGGTGTGATGTAAACACGGAATTACCTGTTTTGATGAAAACATACCGGTAGCTTGTATTTCAATTCTATGCAGCTGAATATTAAAACTTCAAAGATTGCAACACAGGTTATCCAGAAAAAGCTGAGATTGGGTGAAGAATAAAAGAAGTTTTAACGTGCAAAAGAATCCAATTAGAATTTTCAGCCTTCCATTTATCACTGTCCTTTGTATTAAAGTTAATATTTGATCAATGTTAACTTGTGTACATTGTCGTCCTTGAAATTGACTTTAGCATGTTTCTATTTATAACTTTTGTCGTTCTCAAAATACTGAAGGAATATATATATTTTTAAATGAACTTTTTGCACTAAGTAGGTCCGGGTTTATTTTAAAAGTGAAATGTTCTAATAGTTAGTTTTTGATATAAGATATAAAGTGTTATAGAAGATCAAGTGTTATAGGAGATAAAGTGTTATAGGAGATAAAGTGTTATAGACGATCAAGTGTTGCAATTTAAAAAAAAATGTTTCGAAAGAGTGGGAGGAGGTGTTTGATCAGAGCTAAGACTTGAATTGACTTCTGAAATCAGGAACATGCAAACACACGCCGATAAGCACGCAAGGTTCACATGCTGCAGAGGGCGTCATGGAGATTTCTTGTATCTTGTTTCGTTCGATCTGTCCAAGCTGATAAGCCGTGACACAGATTCCAATAACGTTATTATAAACAATAGCAGCTATAATGGAAGTTATTGACAGTTTTAAAAGCCGGTCAACACCTTGTAAAGCCATAGTGGAAACGCATATTAGGATATAATGATATGAACCCCATTCTAAGACATGCCATGTAAATCACGCAGATATTTCCAATGCGCTCAATGCTCAGAAGATTACTGGAAAGGTGCTCAATTGTAGTACATTTTTAAAAGACTTATTACGGGATCAAATACTACCCACTAGCATTAGGCTTGCTTACACGACCAGTATTTATTGCTTAGAATTTTTAATAATTGTTTTAGGCCACTCACGAATTCATGCATACTTCAGTATATAGGCCTTTTCCTTAAATGGCAGACATCTGTTAGTAGAAATAGCCGTGGTTATCCAGTTATCATTTAGTTGTAAGTTGAAAACATAATTAGTTTTTATTCATTGTGGGAATAGTACAAGAGAAAATGAAAATGATTGTATCAAATTGGTAATTATATAAATTTATATTGTTGTGGTCTCTCCTTCATTTGTATTTGTTTTGTCAGTACTTTCGTAGAAACACCTCTTCAATCGACCATCTAAATTGTACGTTTAACATTCAAAATAACAAGAATGTTTTATTTGCTTCATGGAAACTTGTAAAAGTGAGCATTCATAAATATAAATTAAGTAAAATGTGTATTTCTTGACCAAAAGACTATAAAATCTCTCTTTAGCAGTTATTTAATCTAGGTGTACAAAGAGATCTGATAATGTCAGTGTGTGTATTACTGTAAGGAGACGGCGATGTCTTGTGTGAGTTCAGATAGGATAACGTTGTTAGAAACGACGTAAATTAAACAAAATAGTTTGTACAAGATACGACCCGTGGCGTAGCATACGCCTCAGACTTGCTCATCATAGATAGTGCAAAGAACGGGGTAGGAGGCGTTGAGAGAACGGACACAAACAGCAGCACGAAGTAATGAAAAAAAAGCGAGTAAACGTGGAGACATGTGCACAGCGGTTGTTAAAAAATGGGTAAAAGAACGGGTAGAAAAAACATTTACATTTTTGTTTTAAATTTTTTCCCGCTGGGGCTTGAACTCAGGAATTTCCGCGTGCAAGGCGGACGTGATAACCACTACACTATGAATCACATGTTATTCTGTGAAGGAACAACGCAACTTAGCGTAAGAAAAGTTGTTGCCCCCGCCCCCTTTTATTCTTTTCACCCCCCCCTACGCTTACCAGTGATCGGTCAACCCCGGCGAGGGTCATTCGTCCTGCTCATTTGCACATACACGTTTAGATGAAATATATATATTAAAAGGGGAGTCCCATCGCAGGTTTGCGACTGTTTTAAAGCATGGGGATACTGGAACTTCTCAGGGACTTCCAATTTTAAAAGATCTGGAAATAAAAGTAAACACTAAATACATTTATAAAAAAAGTTTGAAGGGTTTCCCATGTTCTTAAGACAGCTCTAAGGGCACGTGTCTCTGATGTTCGTTAATCTGCCCTGGAGAAAAGGGCCTCTCTCTCTCTTAAAAAGGCTCTAGAGTCAAAAGCGTTTGATGTTATTAAATATAGGCCTTGGTGCCAAGGGCTTATGATGTTCTTAAAACTGTTGTATGCGTGCATGGGTGTGAGTCTATGAGTATTTGTTTTGTTTCTGTCTACTTGTCATCGATTAATGCAGTTAGTTTATGGAGATGCTCAACGTCTGGGTCTCTTGTTAGATTTGTGTCCATGCCGGTGGCTAGGGTATCATCTGTTCTCAGCTGTATTTTAATACACAGAGGTTACGGGTGTACGCCACTTGCCAATGTTGATAGGACCGGAGGATGCGGTCATGTTGACCCTCCGCCTGAACTTTCATTCGATCAAAACAAATGCTGAAACAAAACAGGGATTTAACAAATTTTCATTATGATTAATCAAAGACTGGAATTTTCTGTTAGAGAAATAGCTCATCTTTGACAAAGAAATACGCCTGAAATGCAATTGCAAAAAAAATATTTAAAAAAAAATAAAAAAATAAATAAATCAATACAACATAACGTGAGCACATTTTCAAAGTTAAGCTTATCAACAAACATTTATACAAATCTCCTCTACGACTTGTAATATTTGTTGACTCTTTGTACAGCAACTCACAATACCTGCAGCACCTGCAGTTAAAAATATGAATTACAGGTGAAATCGAACATAATGGATCCCATCGGGTTAAAAAATAATGTAAAAGTAAACACGGGGGAAAATAATGGTTTGTTGTCTTGAAACAGCTATTTATTTATTTTTGTCACATAAATCATGAACAAACTCGCTGTCTTCATTTCCCCTTGTTTCTAATCAGAAGTAGAAATATATTGATTATTTACAATAAAAATCATCATTACTATCTTATCTTATCTTATCTGTTTACAGACGCTCCTTCTATACAGAAGATTATTGCATCCTACGCTTATCTATGGTTTGTGTTTAGTCCTGCATTTTTATTAGAGATTTAAATGTTGATAAAGTGTTGGTTTTCCTGGATTCTTCAGGCAACCCATTCCACGCCCGAATTCCGGACGGGAAGAAGGAAAACTTGTATGTGTTTGTTCTTGCATACGGAATAAGAAAGGTGTTTTTATCCTTATGTCTATCTGAGGGTTGTATTAAGTTATCTTTGTGTTGTATTTCTAAATTAGAATTAATTGCTTTATGTATGATTACTAATTTCCTCTTGGTTCTTCTATCCTCTAGTGTTTCAAGGTTTAATGATTTAACTAATGGTGTTATTCTTGTCAGTTTCGAATATTCTCCAGTAATGAATCTGGCAGCTCTTTTTTGAATTTGTTCTAGTTTATCAATGTTTTCTTTGGTGGATGGGTCCCATACAGAAGATGCATATTCTAGTACAGGTCTCACCAAAGTGAGATAGCATTTTAGTTTTATATCTCTATTACATTTGTTAAAGTTCCTTTTTATAAAGCCTAAGGTTTTGTTTGATTTTTTAATAACTTCATTGACATGGGGATTCCATGATAGTTTCTCATTTATTAAGACTCCTAAGTATTTTGCATCTTTAGTTTCGGTCAGTTCTTTTCCATGAATGTAATATTTTGAATTTATTTGTTTCTTTTTCTTTGTTACTCTTAACAGTTGACACTTTTCTGGGTGGAAAGACATACTCCAGTTAGTTTCCCATTTTATCAATTCATCTAAGTCTTTTTGTAAAATTTTGCTATCTTGTTCTGATTTAATTGTTCTATAGATTATACAATCATCAGCAAATAACCTAACTTTTGTACCTGTTGAGATGTTGTTGGGTAAATCATTTATATAAATTAAAAAGAGTAAGGGACCTAGCACAGTTCCTTGTGGAACTCCTGAGTTAACCTTTATTGGTGCAGATTTAGATCCATTAATTATTACAGTTTGCTCCCTGCCCAAAAGGAAGTCTTGGATCCAGTGATGTAAGGAACCTGAGATTCCAAAGTAGTTAAGTTTTTTAAGTAAACTAAGGTGGTGAACTAGTGGAGTCTAGTAATATTGTATCTATTTGATCATTTTTGTCCAAGCCTTTTGATAGTTCATCTATTAAACCTATTAATTGTGTTTCACATGATCTGTTTTTTCTAAAGCCATGTTGATGTGGGCATAGGGCATTATATTTGTCAAGGTGGTTAACTATTCTACTATATATTATGTGTTCTAGTAATTTACAGGTGATACTAGTAAGTGATACAGGCCTGTAATTACCAGGGTCTGATTTATCCCCTTTCTTAAAGAGTGGAGTTACGTTAGCTAATTTCCAATCCTGGGGCACTTTACCCTGGTTTAGAGAGGCTTGAAAGAGAACTACAAGGATTGGGGACAGTTCATTGCTTAGTTCTTTTAATAATCTTGCAGGCAAATCATCTGGGCCAGTAGCTTTGTTTATTTTTAAGTTTTTTAGGAGTGAATCTCATCTACAGTTATGTTACCTATTTCCTCCATTTTATTTAAATTTATTAAAACTTCCTTGTCGCCTGAGGCAGAAAAAGATGATGCAAAATATGTGTTAAGGATATTAGCTTTAGTTTCATTATCATTATAGGTTTTATTATTTGAGCCTTTTAGTGTGGCTATTCCTGAAGGTTCCATTTTTTTAGATTTGATAAAGGACCATAAGTTTTTATTGTTATCTTTGGTAATTACATTGTTTATATATTCATTTTGGAGGTTCCGACTAAGTTTTTGTGTCAAGTGTTTAATCTTTAAGTATTTTTTGTGTATCCTATATGAATAGGTAGCTTTATATTTCTTAAATAAGTTCTCTTTTAGTTTGCATAGCTTTTTCAATCTAGAATTGAACCAGCATTTGTTAATTTTATTTGATGTTAGTTTTGTTGGAACATTCTCATCCATTATAGTTTTTAGATTTGTTTTTATATCTTTCCAAATTTCTTCTACTGGGCTATTTGTGTTAAATTTACTTGGGAAAGTTTGTTGGAAGTTAGCCGCTGATTGGTGTAGTTTTTTTGAATTACATTTATTCCAAAGATAGATTATTCTTCTAGGTATCTTATTAATTTTAGTTTTTATTGTATTATTTTATTACTATATCATGGTCGGACAGTCCTGGAATTATTTTATAGTCTAACACTAGTCCTGGTCTATTTGTTAGGAAAAAATCTAGTGTTTTATTTTTCCTTGTTGCTGTTTTTACTACCTGTTCTAGGTTTATGTTGTTTATAGTGTCTAAAAAGTGTTCATTAATTTCTTTTTTAGTTTGATGGTTATCAATTGTATAATTTTTCCAATTTATATCTGGAAGATTAAAGTCCCCCATAATCCATAGAACTGCATTTTTATTATTCTCTTTTATGAAAGTTAATTGACTACAAAGATTGTTCATGTATTCTAGGTTTGTATTCGGAGGTCTATATATACTGCCTACAATAAGTGGGGATGAGTTTGGTGTAATTATTTTACAATAAATAGACTCTATATTAAAATTTGGCTGTGTAGTAATTTCTTCAGCTATGATATTTGATTTAATTGCAAGTAGCACTCCTCCATAATTGTCTGGTCTATCTTTCCTAAAAATATTATAATTGGTGTTTAAAATCTCAGAGTTATATATGTTGGGGTTCAACCAAGTTTCAGAACCAGCAATTATGTCTGGTTCTTCTGTTTTTAAAAGTAGTTCTAAATCTGGAATTTTATTTTTTAAGCTTTGGAAATTAACTATTAGTGTTTTGAGAATGTTTTGATTATTATTATTATTAGATTTTTATGGGTAATTTTATTGGTTTGTGTGGTAGGTTTCATTTTATCTAGTGGTTTATTTATAAAAGGATTAGCCAAAACACTGTACGAGTTTGTTGTGATAAGGTCCTTATAGTTAAATAAATCTGAACTGATTTTGGGCAACCCACAATGTATGCAGTGCCAAGATGCATATTTATTTCTTAGGCCTATTGCTATGTGCTTTGGTGTGTTAGAATGCAGGCATGCAATGTGGTACCATTCATTGCAGGTGTCACACTGAATGGTTCCTTGTTTGGTAGTGCATGCCTTAATACAAATTTGACATTTAGATGATACTGGACCTGGGTTAAGTTCTATGTCGCCTGAGAGGAGCAAAATTAAGATTAAGTGTTTTTGCTTATATCTACATATTTTATGTCTCATTTTCGGGTTAGTGTTAGACTAGGTTTAATTTTAAGGCTTAAGTTTAAGACTTAAGACTATTACTATTACTAATTACTATTACTATTACTATTATTATGATACTATAAGTTATGTATAATTTTGTTAAAGTGTGTTTAATTGTTCTAATTTGATTAGGTTCAATTAAATTTAAATATGAATTCTACACCTAGTTCACCTAGTAATTAATTTATTTGGAAGGTATATAAAATTGGTGATTTTATGTTATGTACACAGTTACGATTAGGAGAGTTCAAAATTAATAACAATAACAATAAAAATGGCCGCCTACATAACTACTTGGGATTTTAGTAATTTTAGTAAAAAATAATATTATTAAACAGCTAAAATTATTATAATTTGGTTAATTATAGATTAGTTAAGGGTTTGAAAAGAATTTAGTATTATGAAATTAGGCAAATATATGAAAATATATGAAAACTTAGCTCTAGTAGAAATAGTGACCGCTCACAAACCGGAAGTCGTATCCAGATACTAATATTTATTCAGAATAAGGTGAAATATTAATTCTTTAAAAATTAGTATGGAATTAAATAGTCGTTAGTAAAAGGACAGAGTAAAAATAACAACAACAAAGTTTTTTGAGAACGTGATTAAAACTTCCTACATAGAAAGCTGACATGAAATGCCAATACTTTATACAGAAGAACATGGCTTCTGTAAACTGTAAGGGACTGTCTCACTATTATACTACATAAAAGACCACTTAAAGTAAAAAGCAAGAGATTTTTTAAAGGGAATATATCCGTAAACAGAAATTGTTTAAACTGTGCAATCACTAAAAATAATATGTAAAGAAAAAATAATAAAGAGATGTAAGGTTTTCATATACATATAATAATAATATATTTATGGGAAGCTTACTTCTCTTCATTGTTCATTCTTTCCTCTTTTTGTGTTCTCCATAAATTCTCCTAGCAACCACATTTTACTTGTCATCCTATGGGCCACTGTAACTGGATTATCTAAAGACTTCATTAGTCATACTATCTTTATTTTACTTTATTATTGTCGGTGTCGCCTTTTTCTCGTACTAAATAAATTTAATTTTTCAAGCCAGACGCTTGCCACCGGTTTCAGTTAGAAATATAATATAACATGCAAACGTGGAGCTAATGATCCTACATGTGGAAGAAAATCAGAAGCCCCGAGCCTAGTGCTCTTCATGGGTCTTCCTGGAAGACCCTCCCAGCTATCTGGGCCCCTCGCCCAGAAAAGGACGTGACAGCTGGGACCCCCCCCCGGAGCGGTCGCTTCTGAAGCGGCCCCCTGGGCATCCAGGACAGAAAGTCGAAAATGCCTCCCACTAAGTTGACCTCACAAGGAGGGGTGGAATTGCCTTACTACGACCCGCTACCACTTCGGCGCCACCCCGGCAAAGCATACGAGTCTCAATGGGTAGGATCGCCGCTATGTGAAGAAAGTGTCTCTGCAAACTCAAAGGCTATATATAAAGACTATAAATATGTACATTAAGTTAAGGCACAACTTTTCCTATTTGAATAATACGTTTAGAAAATGTCCAAAAATATACATCAACAACTTTAAATTAAACACTTTACTATTTTAGGTACCCGGCTATTTTAGATTTAAAAAAACTCAAGCTCTATTAATAGGTTTTCTTTGATCTTTGATCTGATTTGTTCAATGGTGTGTCCCGGAGCTTCAATCAGAATCTTTCAAAAGAACTCCGACTGAGAAAGGATTTAATACCTCAAGGGTTAAAGTTGAATCAATGTCCTTAATTGTCTAGTGTTACTGCCCTAAGAGTTCATGAACTCAATAAAGAAAGGATCCCTTACAGCGGCACGCTGGTTCACTCAGGCGAATGTTCATGATCGCGAATAATCTAGTCAGCATTATGACGCATTCCAGAAACAAAGTACATCCGTCTAAAAGTGCGCTCGGTGATCAGTTTGGTAAAATGTTGATGTTTTGCGGTGGCAGGAGTACATGAAACACTCTTTACAGGCTTCTTTAGTTTTGTTTAAATTACCCTCCCTGCTCCACCCCTCCTCCCACAGCCATGCCATTACCCCCGCATTCAAATTGTTTGTATTCTTGTCTTGTAACAATCAAGCGCGCAAAAATACCCAGAAGCAACCGGGGAAAACCCCGTTTCACCTTAACTTCGAGTATTTAAAGGAGATACAAAGGCCATAGTTTTCAATGTAAGCTGATACTCAAGATGTGTTTCATGATGAGAGGATGTTGATTCAACCCATGAATGGACATTTAATGTGCGCCCCGGACTGCAAGGGTTCAGATGTTTATTTCGATTAAATTTTGGCAAGTAAATTATACGACTAAACTTAATATATACTGTTATCTTGGCAGCCACATAATAAAAAAAAAGGAAACGTATTTATATTTCATAGTCGGATGCTTATATTACAAATAACCCGCGTGGCATGTTGTTGAGTCCAAGGGAAAAGCACGTGCTTTTGAAATGCTATATCCTCCTTTGACTACAGCCACAGCAAAACTTTTTTCTTATGCAAAGAGATTAAATGAGCCAGCGACTGTGAGCTCCCTACGAAAGCTCAAAATGGAGACCAGGCGTAATATACAGGTGGTAAAATGGGAGAGTAAAATTAAGCCAATTGGAATGTCCTCGTCAAAATGAATAGAAGATTCGTCGAAGATTTGTCTGAATTGAACTATTTTTCATTAAAAAAATTATTGATGGCAAGTAAACATTAGATGCACCAAAAAAATAAAATTATATGAATATGAAACATTTTTGAAATTGAAACCATTGAAACTTTATGCATTTGTTGATGTTCGAAAACGTTAACATCAATTCACCAAACGGTTTCTCAATGCTATCATTTACAGCCTATCCAGATAAACTCAAAGCACTTTAAATCGATTGTAATGGTAATTGAATCTTCTGACCTGGTCATATCACATGATATATCGATTTAAAGTTTAAAAAAAATAGTCTAGGTAAACATTGGATTTATTTTTTTCTACGAGTCTGAATTTAAAGGAAATCGTAGCACAATCGATACCCGATTCTGCAATCACCACAAATAATCGAATCGTTAAAGTACGATTCCATCGCTTACAATCACAACTAATTTCCACCACAACCTAAAAGCGAAAGAGGAATACATGCACCGGCCACGCATTTAGAACGCAGCGCGCTTTCGCTCACAACGATAATTGTAGTTATCTTCCCGAGTCGGCCCTATACGACTTGTTTTGATTCGCTGGCCGGGCCGTTCTTTACTCTCGTACTTTTGATAATACATTTTTTTTTCGGTCACCGTAGTGTAATGATACGACCACAACAAATGACCTAACAGGTCAGGCTTAGAAGGGGTTTAGAGAGGAAGGGGGTTCCCATATGACCACAGGGTCTTTATTGCTGTTGTCAAATTTACAGTGTTCTTCAGGTCAATAACGCAAATAAGGTGGAAATAGCAATATATTTTACTTTTTATTTGTTTTTGTTTTTTGTTTTTTTCAAAATTAAAGCAAGTTAAAAATGTATTTTAAAAGAAATATATTTTTCCAATAATTAAAACTAAGAGGAATTACATTTTAAGAGACAATTTGGCATCATTGAACATGGATAAATCGTAATGTTGGAGTCGGTGAATTTAACAGTGATTTGTTTTTATTTAAATTAATTTTTCGAAACCTCAGAAGCGGAAATACTCAAGTATTAAAATTTCAAATCGCCTCCGTATCCGCTACCTCCACAATCAGTACCTCTGGACACGATCAATGCGTGGCCAGTGACATTTTCCTGCATGAGCGTATTGATTGTGAATTGAATAAAAAAAATTACATTTCAAAGAAGAAAAGAAAAGTAATTTCGTCGACATTTTCCTTTTAATTACAACTATTTTTTTACATAGTAACAATAAATTAATATTACTGTAAGGTTTAAATATCTATTTTAAAAAATAGAATGACTTCACCCCGCTTAAGGAACGTATGAGCATTTAAATGTGTCAATGTGTAATAGAACCAGAGAGAGACCTTGCACGATTTACACGCATGCAAATAAGACATTGCCTAAGATCATATCTATAACAATGAAACACATGTAAATATAGTTGAGAGTTACTATACGAAAAGAAAATAATAAAAATTGGGATCCGCAAGGGCAGCATCCTTAAGAATAAAAGTCAAATAAGTAAAAAGGTGCACTCCTAGCACGGCCGTCTTGAATCACCCAGTCCAGAAAAAAAAACACGAAAGTGAATTTATATTAGGTGTGTATCTGATTCAATTTTTTGAAATCCGACTGCAGCCGGATTCTGGACGGATTTATGAGGTGAAATCCGAATGGAGCCAGATTTGTAAAAATGGCTGGATTCCGGATTTGCCGGAGCCGAACTTTTATATTTAAATATATTTTATGATTCTACCGGTTAGCCCGATTTGGCCGAGTTTATGAAGTAAAATTCTCCCGGAGTCGAAGCCGGAGCAGGGTTTGTAAAAATTGCCAGATCCCGGAATAACCGGAGCCGAAATTTGGTACACCCCTAATTTATATAAATTCATTTGCAATGTAATAAAGTATAGAAGTTACAAGTAAACAAGTCAAGAAGAATATATCTCTATATATATAAGACGCATTTGTTGTCTGTCTGGTTGTCTGTCTGTTCCCTAATAACTCGAGATCCAGACAACCAAATAACGTGAAATTTGGTACACGTACACAAAATTATACCGGAAAGGTTATGAAACAGGTTTCGTTCCATATATATAAGATACTGGGGCCCGGGGGCCCAAAATGTAGTTTTTCCCTATATGAGCTATATAAAATAAAAATTATTGAAAATTAAGACGTAAAATAATGACGCAAATTAATAAACATTTTGGTGTCGAGATTAACAAGAAGGCGATTATCGCCATAAAATATTTTTTGTTGTTGTTGTTGCTTTGTTGTTGTTGCTTTTGTTGTTGTAGTTGTTGTTTTGTTGTTGTTGCTTTGTTGTTGTTGCTGTTGTTGTTGTAGTTGTTGTTTTGTCTTTGTTTTGTTGTTGATTTTTTTGTTGTTGTTTTGTTTTTGTAGTTGTTGCTGTTGTTGTTTTTGTTGTTGTTGCTGTTGTTGTTGCTGTTGTTGTTGCTTTGTAGTTGTTGTTTTGTTGTTGTTGCTTTGTTGTTGTTGCTGTTGTAGTTGTTTTATTGTTGGTTTTTTTGTTGATTTTGTTGTTTTTTGTTGTTTTTTTGTATTTGTTGTTTTGTTGCTGTTGCTGTTTCTGTTGTTGGTTTTGTCGTTGTTGCTGTTGTTGTTGCTGTTGTTGTTGTAGTTGTTGTTTTGTTGTTGTTGCATTGTTGTTGTTGCTGTTGTTGTTGTAGTTGTTGTTGTTTTGTTTTTGTTGTTTGTTTTTGTTGTTGTGTTGCTGTTGTTGTTTTTGTTGTTGTTGCTGTTGTTGTTAAACCCGGGCGAAGCCGGGTACTTGCCGCTAGTATATATATATATATCTCTATATATATAAGACGCATTTGTTGTCTGTCCGTCGTCTGTCTGTTCCCTTATAACTCAAGATCCAGACAACCAAATAACGTGAAATTTGGTACACGTACACAAAATTATACCGGAAAGGTTATTAAACAGGTTTCGTTCCATATATATAAGATACTGGGGGCTGGGGGCCCAAAATGTAGTTTTTCCCTATATGAGCTATATAAAATAAAAATTATTGAAAATTAAGACGTAAAATATTAAACATTTTGGTGTCGAGATTAACAAGATGGCGTTTATTGCCATAAAATAATGTGATGTGACGTCATAGTTTGAGTTCATATTAATTTGTAAATAGGAAACAAAGTGAAAAGAGCAGTGATTATTTTAATTTATATTTTTAATTGTTAATATACCGCTGTGGGTGTGCGTTTAAGTATTTGTGTGCACATGTGTGAATCAGTGAGTGTGTGTGTTTTTTGTTGTGAACTAAATGTTATGAAATGGTTTATTTTTATGTCTGTTAATGTTGCGCCTCTAACAAGATTACGTATATATTTTTATAAAATTTGTTTGCAAATTACATATTTTTTACTTTACACTGTTTCTTTTGTGTATATTCTATATGTATTTTATCCAGTCGTCCGATCAAGCTTTTTACTTTTATCGGCGAGGGTAGGAGTCAATAATATCGTCCATGCCCTGGGTGGCATAAACACTGTAGCTAAGCAACTGTGTTTATACTTTTTGCATAACTTAAACGAAACCAGCAGGGCACATTTTAAGCTCAAACATTGCGTTTCGAAATGTTTCTTTAAAACAAATAAACCCCATACAACAGAAAAATGAATTATATAAATTATCACTTACTGGGGGCGGGGGCCAAAATGTATTTTTTTTCCGTATATTTAAAACTGACTCAAAACTAATTCTCCAACCTCCCGTGACGGTAGAAGCATGAAACTTTTGGGAACTTGCCAAATACACTATTATGACGATAATTGGTGAAAAATAATGTAAACATTTCCACTCATGGGTGGCCGGGTGCCCCAAAACCGGTTTTTCCTTATATGGGCTATATAAAACTGAATCAACACCAATTCCTCATATTCCCGAGTAGGTAGAAGCATGAAAATTTGGAAAGTCGTTGAGTACCCTCCCGCAATGGTAACAGTCGAAAAAAGTATAAAGTTATCACTAACTGGGTAGGGGGGTGGGCGGGGGCCCAAACGTAGTTTTTTCTTAAATGAGCTATATAAATCAGGCTCATCATTAAATCTCCTATTTCCTGTGTAGGTAGAAGCATGAAACTTTGTGAAGTTGTTATATACCCTCCCAAAATGGTAACTGGCGAAACATTAATAAAAATTATCACTCACTGGGTGGTCAGAGGCCTGAATGTAGTTTTTTTTCATATATCAAACTGACTCATCAATAATTCTCCAAATTACCATGTAAGTAGAAGAATGAAACTTTTGGAAGATTTTGAGTACCCTCGCGCGATGGTAACATGCGAAAAAAATATATAAAATTATTACTCACTAGGGGGCCTTGGGCCAAAATGTAGGTATTTTCCTAATATGAGCTATATAAAACAGACTAATCATTAAATATCCAACTTCCCGTGTAAATAGGAGCATGAAACTTTGGGAAGTTGTTGAGTACTCTCCCGCAATGATGACATACGAAAAAAAAATATATAAAATCCAGGCAGATCAGGTCCGCCACAGAGTTCCCAGAGCAGCTGAAACAGCTGAGCAAAGAAACTCCAGGCATGTGCTGTTCCAGTGGTAAAGTCAAACTGCCCCCAATTCTAAAGCCACCAGAACCATTGTGCATTCTGTTGAATGGTGAAACTGCACAATCAAAGGACTTTGTGAAACTTATTAGACTATTCAATAATATGTTTGCCGTGACTTCCTTCAAGTCTAATGTTGTCGTGAATAACGGGTGGACACCAACATTCAAGGTCCAAGGCCAAGTGTACCACCATGCTGGACCTCTTCATCCAGTCAATGCTGTAGACAGCAAATATCTCCAGATTTACTTCTTGGGAGAAGATGAGCAAGTGCAAAGACGACTGGATTTGCTTGACAGTCCTGTTGACAGAAACATTGTCCTCAAACTGCAAAGAATGCTGCATCAGCATAACAGCTATGTGAGGTCATTTAAAATGGCTGCTGAGATTATGGATAACACTCAAGTGGACTACAAAATCAAAATTTCCGGCAAAGCACCATTAAAGGAACACAAAGGCAGATTCAATGCACCATCTGTTAGTGAAGTGGCATCATGATTGCTGGAGAGCTAGGTGATCGTAGAGACATTGTGCTGCATTCAAGAAGTTGCTCACAAATGCCACTTCAAAGGATTCAAGACACTCACAGGTCATATGATCCACTTCAGTATCCTCTGCTATTTGTTAGAGGAGAAGATGGCTATGATTTGAACATAAAAGATGTAAACAAGGCCACAAGCAATGACTACTATGCATATCGCATGATGCAAAGAGTCAACGAATTTAATACACTCCTCAGATGCCCGCGCCTTTTCCAGCAATACATAGTGGATATGTATGCTAAGGTTGAGAATGAGAGATTGCGTTTCATCAGACTCAACCAAACAAAACTTAGAGCTGAGGACTATGGTGTACTATTAGAGGCAGTAAGGAATGACAACAATGTGACTTCTGAAAATCTTGGCAAATTAGTGGTGCTGCCTTCATCCTTCAGTGGAGGGCCCCGTTACATGCATGAATATGCACAGGATGGAATGACCTATGTACGTCATAGAAACACAAGCATCAAGTAGATTTGCAATTATGTTACCAAGGGAAGTGATGCAGCCATGTTTACTGTTGCAAATGAAATGCCGAACAGGCTTGATGGGGTTACCAATTAATTATCAACAAGGACGATACATTAGTAGCAGTGAGGCAGTGTGGCGCCTGCTTAACTTTCCCATCCATCAAAGGTATCCAACAGTTGTTCACTTGGCAGTAAATCTTGAAGGAGGCCAAGGAGTATACTATAAACCAGGACAGCCAACAGCACATTTGACAGACACTCCAACAAAGACTACATTAACAGCGTTTTTTGATCTCTGCAAAACAGATCCTCTTGCAAAAACATTGCTGTATTCTGAAGTGCCTAGACATTTTCGCTGGGATGCCAGTCAAAAGGTCTGGCAAATCCGAAAAAAGGTATACCTCTTGCAGACTTCCCGGGATATGTGACAGACAATGCCTTGGGAAGAGTGTACACTGTGCATCCTCACAACAGAGAAGCATTTCACATGCGCCTCCTGCTGCACCATATTCGGGGACCTATTTCATTTGAAGATCTCAAAACTGTTATTGTGAAAGATGAGGATGGTGACATCCTTGAAATTAAGCCATGCAGCACATACACTGTTAAATGTACCATTTTATAGCATGCAAGTAAACAGTTAGTTGTGTACGCTTCTACAGAAAACCTTATTTTAAACCCGGGCGAAGCCGGGTACTTGCCCCTAGTCTCTATATATATAAGACGCATTTGTTGTCTGTCTGGTTGTCTGTCTGTTCCCTCATAACTCGAGATCCAGACAACCAAATGACGTGAAATTTGGTACACGTACACAAAATTATACCGGAAAGGTTATTAAACAGGTTTCGTTCCTTACATATAAGATACTGGGGCCCGGGGGCCCAAAATGTAGTTTTTCCCTATATGAGCTATATAAAATAAAAATTATTGAAAATTAAGACGTAAAATAATGACGCAAATTAATAAACATTTTGGTGTCGAGATTAACAAGAAGGCGATTATCGCCATAAAATAATTTTTTTTGTTGTTGTTGATTTGTTGTTGTTGCTTTTGTTGTTGTAGTTGTTGTTTTGTTGTTGTTGCTTTGTTGTTGTTGCTGTTGTTGTTGTAGTTGTTGTTTTGTTGTTGATGTTTTGTTGATGTTTTGTTGTTGTTTTGTTGTTGTTGCTGTTGTTGTTTTTGTTGTTGTTGCTGTTGTTGTTGTTGTTGCTGTTGTTGCTTTTGTGTTGTTTTTGCTGTTGTTGTTGTTGTCCACATCCCTTGCCCTGCGACGACAATGTCCTTCATGTTGTTAATGCTTTGTTGTTGTTGCTGTTGTAGTTGTTGTTTTGTTGTTGTTGCTTTGTTGTTGTTGCTGTGTTGTTGTAGTTGTTTTGTTGTTGATTTTGTTGTTTTTGTTGTTGTTTTGTTTTTGTTGTTTTGTTGCTGTTGCTGTTTCTGTTGTTGGTTTTGTCGTTGTTGATGTTGTTGTTGCTGTTGCTGTTGTTGTTGCTGTTGTTGTTTTGTAGTTGTTGTTTTGTTGTTGTTGCTGTTGTTGTTTTTGTTGTTGTTGTTGTTAAACCTGGGCGAAGCCGGGTACTTGCCCCTAGTATATATATATATATATATATATATATATATATATATATATATATATATATATATATATATATATATATATATACATAAAATATATATATATTGTCTTATAAATTTGAAGTTTGAAAACTTTTGTAGTCTGTTACGTTTTCATAGTATTACATACATTTTAGACTTTAGAGAATCTGCATCAAACAAACTCTACTCACGGCAAAAGAAGGTAAAGCATTCGAGGCACTTCCTATGACATACCCCATTCCCAATGTCCGCTTAATGTGACGCATTGTTCTATTCCTCGCCCTTGTGATATATATAGTTTCTAATGCGATAAAAGTAAATCTTCTATCATTTCTACAACGTGATTGATAATAAGGCCTAAGCTCCCCACTCCAACCCAAACATTGCAGACACCTCGCAAAAAAACAACAACAACAACAAACAACTTCTTGTATGAAGGACACAAAGCCACGTCGTTTTATTTATCTTTTTTCAGCCAAGGCCCCTGCTTTATGGGATATGTCTCCCCCGTTAATCGTCCCACGCATGGCTTCCTAGGCTGCGCCAATGCACCCAATCTCACAGCCCATTTTGCCACAAGACGAAGATAGGAAGATTACAGCAGCGTGAAAAGAAGATTGAAAGATTTTGGCCCGCTGCGCTGGTCAGGGGTGGGGTAAGAAGCTAGTTAACTAAAGATATTGATATAAATATAATCTCGCGCACGATTTCACATTAGCGCCGAAATGGGTTTCTTGCAGTTCGCAGAGCTCCCCATCCCTTCCCCAACACAAAAGCCCTACACCCCCACCCTGAATTTTCTTCTTGCCTATCTACTTTATTGTGAGCTTGTAGGTCTTCACGTGTTTTTGAGGGACAGAGACTAAAAATGGAAAATTCAAGGCCATTTTACGTGTGCTTTTTTGTTTTTGAAACTCTCGAATCATTTTTAACGCAATTGCCCTTGGAAAAATTGCGTTTATAAATTCGAAATCTCTGTCAAGATTGATCCTGCAACTCCTCCTAAACCATACCAGATAGAGGGTTCGCGTCTTTTGCAAATATCTTAAGGATGTCCCAAGGATGTGCAACAGCAAAAAAAAATACCAAAAAGGTTAACTGGATTTCCTCGAAAATAAAAAAACCCCGAAAAATATCAGTATTTTGTCAATTTCTCGCCAATCATAACATCTATCGGGTTGAAACAAACGTCAAAAATAGCTAATAATATTAAGAACAATGTTGGAGAAGAAATTTATCGGAAAGTACCCCTCGTTCGACTCCCGTAATTTTAGAAGCAATTTTTTAAAGCAATTTTGTTTAGTTTCAAAATTATTGATTTGAAATGACTTTTAATGTAATCTAGAATGATAGTTAATGGGGTTTTCTCGCTTTGTGAATGCTTATGTTAGATTGTTGCGTGATGCGCATTATATTGACACATTCTGGTGTGATGTAGGGTGAGGGGATTCAGACTTACTTATTTGAATCGACTTTTAATGTAATCTAGAATGATTTCCCTTGATAAAAAATCAGAAATTCCTAGTCAGAAATTGCGTTTAAATACTCATTCAAGTTTTTATTTCTTGTTTTTTTTTAAATTGCGTTGAAAATCTTTCTAAAAATATCTCTTTGTAAGACTTAAATGAATATTTAATTTAGATATACCTAACATGTCGAATAAACTGAGTTTTTGTATATAATTTTTAAGTTTAAAAAAAGCGGTGCCTTAAGATCATCCCGATAAATGTACGAACACAAATTGTGTTGTGAAACTTCTAAAGATTTATTTACTGGGAATATTATAAAATAAAATAATAGTAAATATAAGTTAAAGAACATTGCTATAAAGAGTCAACAAAAACTTTCCATAGCACTATAACAACAGAAAAAAAACAAATTAGGTTGTGAACGGAACTAGTTATTTAGTCACACACAAAAAATAAATCAATCATTAATAGTAATAATAATATAAAAAACAGCAAGAGCAACAGCAAAAATATGAGAGATCTACTACTTCTGAAACTCAAATATATAGACGAAATACTTTTTCAAGGGACCAGTACTATGATAAAGACTTGTGTAAGCGTTGCAAAATGGTCTGCTGTACATCCAATGGCCACAAAGTAGGGGCAAATCATATTCACTTTCCCCCAAACGCTGGCTACCCACGACACGCCACTGAGCTTGGAGTAAACACATTGAAGAATATGTTTTGTTATGCGCGACTAGCAGCTACAAAAACAAAAACAAGAGAAAGATTTAAGAAAGTAAAGCCTATTGGTTCTTTGAGGCACATCGTATCAGATAGAAATTTATAATTTTATGAGTATACTGACACTCCAGCGTGTGTGTTTGCCGTTTGTTATTTAAAAAACAAAAACAAAAAAAACCCGAGTTCAAAAGATATCAAAATTACAGTAGTCGATTTCACCTAAACGAATGCGTTCAACTGTGGTTTGATTTCCGACTTATGCAAATAAAGTTATTCAGAATTTTAAGTACTCTCGTTTCATTCTAACGTGGTGTGGCTTTCTAGGGACATAGTTTTAAAGATACCGTCATTTTTTTTAAGTGAAGAAATTCAGCACCAGCTTGATGCAAGAAGCAAAATCAGTCACGGGCGCAATATCCTTTGACAAATATTTAATTTCTTGTACAAGCAGCCTATTGGTACAAGACGAGGACTTGGTGCCCCATTGTTGTGAGATTGTAGACGCTTGTTAAAAAAACGTTCGAACTATGGCATGAAAAGCTAGGGAATATCTTTAAAACCAAGGTCTTCTTAAGGCATACAATTCTAGGGAAGAAGTTTTTCAAACCAAAGCACCTCTTATTACGTGAAAAGCTAGAGACGAACATATTTGAAAACAAAACTTTCTTATAGCATTGCAGGCTAGAGCAAAATAGCTTTGCCCAAATATCCACGAATAAAACTATTTATGGATAAAATGATCTTAAATCGGTGACGTAGTATTTTAAAGTGATGAATATTTAACGAAACATATCTTTTTAAAGAAAATGTAACTCGTATTTTCTTGACCTACGACAAGTTGAAAACGTTTATCTATTGATCAACATTCATTATTGCCATCCCTTGGGACAATTAAATTTATTTGTTGCGTGACTGTGTGTAAAATATGAAGTTTGTTCGTGAAACACTCTACGGTTCTTTTAAAATTAGGATGACAATGAATTTCAATGATGTTGCGAGCACTCTTCATTACAAAATACATACGAGAATCCATAGAGTTTTGGCACTCTAAACAAAGTACACGAAATTAGATCCTAAAGATGTTTTATACTTTCACTGGGTAAATGAAGGTCATAGCTAAAAATGAAACTAGTACATGTAAAGAAGATGAAGCCACACCAATGAATATTATTTCAATATTGACAATTTACTATTGAATATTTTAAAACTATTTTTAGTCTCAAATGGTTTGGTAACAGTAGCTGATATATTTATTGTAGAAAAGGGTTCGTGAGCCATTTAAGTAAAACAAAAATACAATCCCTGGAAAAAAAGACAAACATTTCAAAACCTGAATGATGAAGTAAAATACGCATTAGCTTGTTAAAAAATCATTATGATTGGTCTCAGACAGGATTCACGGTGTATTGATTGCACTTTCGGAACATCGCCGTTGATCGAGATACTGACCAAAATATGATTGGGGATAAGTAGGTCATCCACAGGAAATCTCGGACATGCGCAATAAACCATAATAGGACATTCTCTGCTAACCGACCCTTTAAGAAACAATCATTATTCCCACAAAACCGATAGGAAGGATAGCGGGAAAAAATGGGAAAATTTGCATTTTTCTTTAACTACTGATGTCTGCTAGGTTCAGCGACTGGGGGTCGTCTGATTCTTTAAGTTACGCACGTGATGGAAAACCGCAGCAAACTGTCGTTTGGGACACGTAAGGATCAGTTTCATGGGGAATCGGACGAGACAAAATGCACGGTGTTTCCGCCTCGTCTGTTTATTGTTGTAGGCAAAGTTGAGACGTCTGTGAGGCAAAGTCCCGACCAGTGAGTCAAAATTGATTAAGGGAATGGACGAAAATATTAATTAGCAGTGTGTCACTGATTTGGGAAGTTCGGGATGAAGAATCGTTTCGTATTTAAAGGCGGAGATAAGATGAATTGAAATATAACAATGAATCAAAGCATTCAGGTTATATATTCCTTAACATAAATTATTAACGCCTCGCCATGTCGTGATTTTAAAAAAATTCGAATGGCTGAGTCTTACTTTTCAGTAAATACCCCAGTAAATAACTCGCAAAGCATTTAATTATATATTCAGCTTGATAATAATAGGTACAATTATTTATTTGAGTTTAAAAAAAAACTCCTTGTGAACCCCTTAACCCACAGTTTTGAGTGATGGAACTCACTGTTACAAATTGATATTATTGCATGAAGTCTGAACTGAGATTAATAGGCTCAGTATTGTACTTTAAATGGCGGTGACTGTTATTAATAGGCTCAGTATTGTACATTATATGGGGGCGACTGTTATTAAAGTAAATACCATACACATTTTTTTTTATTTCATTTTTTAAAATTTATGTTTAAACATTTTTTTTTAATTTTTCAAATTCACTAACCTTGAACTACTTATAAATATACATACACTCACACACACACATAAACACAATCACTCACATACACACACATATAATTCAAGCAAACATCAATCCTATTTAAGTAACACTATATATACCAGACATATAGCACAATTATATACATAATATGAGTTCTGGTAGCAGAGGAAGATACTTTAACAATCTTAGTTAAATGGCATTCTTAAAATTGATAAATAATTAGTTTAAAAACTTAAAATGAAGTAATAATTAATAGTTAGAAAAAAATCTTCCGAAAATGTAATAGCTTTCCTCCTTTCAAGTGTATCCTTCTCTCCCTTGAAAATTGTTTTCTTTTTCTAATTTTTTCTTTTTCTAAATTCTTATCTTTTTCTAAATTCTTTTCTTTTTCTAAATTCTTTTCTTTTTCTAATTTTTTTATTTTTTCTAAATTCTTTTCTTTTTATAATTTTTTTTGTTTTCCTAAATTATTTTATTTTTCTAATTTTTTTTTCGTTTTCTAAATTCTTTTACTTTTCTAAGATCTTTTCCAACTTTAAATTTTTTTTGAGTCTCCGAATGTTGAAACTCCAAACTGCTTTTCTCTTGCTCTGTAGTTGATGACGTGTTTCATTCTGACGTTAATTAAATCTAATGAAGATTCTGGATCTCCTTCGTTATAGTCAATCGTTTGTCTTGTCGGCTGAATTTACACACAAACGTCTCGTAGTGGTGTCCCCCCACCCCCTCCACGTCAGGATATTCCCTCCCCCCTACCCTACACACACATTGATCGGCCTCCGTGAGCGAGGTTAGTCCAACTTTGAGCCCCGCTGTCAGTATGCTAATTTGTAGGCCCGAGTCAGTCTCAACCAACCTACGACGCAAGTTCATGATTCCTGGCACGCCGACACGGGGGTGCCACGTGCCGGTATGAAAGGGTATGGAGAGATACTCTTGACCTTTGATGGTATCGGTGGAGTTGATTCTCGTCTCAACTCCTCCCCCCTCCCCACCCCTTCATCTTACGGGGGATGAGGGCCGAGGCCCACACTTCGTCCTAAAGTAGAGTTTGTTCTCAAGAGTGAGCGGGTCGTGTGACAAAGAAACTCGTTAGCTGGCTTATTGAGGTTGAGATGACATAAACAAGAGACATTGAACCAGAGCGACAACGACACGATTACTCAAAGGCAATCGTGAAATACTTATAACAATATTGATTCTAACTGGGTCGCTCTTCTAGGAATTTTGAATCATATAATTATCAGTTGTCATCGCAGTGAAATAGAAGTAAAAAAAAGATTTTTAAAAAAAACACGTTTTTATAAGCGGACTAAATATAAGAAAAAAAATTAAAACTTATAAGTTCAAGTACTTTGATTTAATATGACTAAAAACGTGGGACGGGCGCTTATGAGGTTTAACATATGCAGCTCACTCATACTCTCACTCTCTTTTGCCTTCTAAATTAGAAATCTTTAATTTTCATACCAAACACCCGACCCACGTTTTTAGTCATATTAAATCAAAGTACTTGAACTTATAAGCTTTAAATTATTTTATTCTTTTTAGTCCGCTTATAAAAACGTGGTTTTTAAAAATCTTTTATTTACTTCTATTTATTTTATTCTTTTTAGTCCACTTATAACAACCTGGTTTTTTAAAATATTTTTTTACCTCTATTTATTTTACCAAACACCTCACAAGCGCCCGACTAACGTTTTAAAAACATTGTGATGTGGTCACGGGGTGAACTCACGGATGTCAACAAAAGCAGACGGTACAGATGCTTATATATAGACTATAGATAAACTAAAAAGTTCAATAATTTAATAACGGTACATTCGATTGATCTGAAAGTTTGATGTAATGCATTGTCATCCAAGATCTATCTGTGGTAAAACTTTAAGATCTCTAGGATCATCAGAAGTGGTTCAATTTTACGTTGGCAGATTTGAAAAAATCTTGGACAAACCAACAAACAAACAGGAACGAATGCGAGTTAATAAAACGTGGTTAAAAAAAGATTCAGTTAATATATGTAACATCTAATATCGGAATTCCTTTTTTTTAAAAAAACACCACTTAGTCCCTATATCATTTAGAAAGTGGTTGCATGTTTAAAGTTTTATTTTCTTCCTTTTTACCACGTTTTTATTAACTCGCTTTCGTTGGGCATTGTCCAAGATTTTTTCAAATCTTCCAACGTAAAATTGAACCACTTCTGATGGTCCTAGAGATCTGAAAATTTTTACCACAGATAGATCTTGGATGACAATGCATTGTATCAAAATTTCAGATCGATCAAATGTACCGTTATTAAATTATTGAACTTTTAAGTTTATCTATAGTCTATAGTCTATATAAAAGCATCTGTACCGTCGGCTTTTGTTGACATCTGTGAGTTCGCCCCGTGACCACATCACAATGTTTTTAAAACGTTGGGCGGGCGCTTGTGAGGTGTTTGGTAAAATAAATAGAGGTAAAAAAATATTTTAAAAAACCAGGTTGTTATAAGTGGACTAAAAAGAATAAAATAAATAGAGGTAAAAAAAAAGATTTTTAAAAACCACGTTTTTATAAGCGGACTAAAAAGAAGAAAATAATTTAAAACTTATTAGTTCAAGTACTTTGATTTAATATGACTAAAAACGCGGGGTGGGTGTTTGGTATAAAAATTAAAGATTTCTAATTTATAAGGCAAAAGAGAGATCTATAAGTGAGAGAATGAGTGAACCGCATATGTTAACCTCATAAGCGCCCGCCCCACGTTTTTAGTCATATTAAATCGAAGTACTTGAAACTAATAAGTTTTAAATTATTTTCTTCTTTTTAGTCCGCTTATAAAAACTTGGTTTTTAAAAATCTTTTTTTTTACTTTTATTTATTTTAAAATATTTTCGCTGAACCAGTAATTAAACAATTCTTGCTTTTTTTTTGAAGGATTTTTTTCCCAATGTAAATTAACTTTACATTTTTACTGCCATACAAGGTCACCTTACAAATATATATTACAAATAACAGGATTTAATTACTTAATATCCCCTTTGTGTTCTTTTGGGAAAAAAAGGTTTTGCTTTTGTTATTATCGAATGTATTTCACGAATAGTTAATATTCAGAAGGTACTTCTTTGCGGTGGAGATGCTTGAGAAAATATGATGCCCAAATGTTGTTAAATTGTCAGGTAATTGATAAAAAAATAGTGTGTCACAAACGTGATTTACTTCACACGGCTTTAACGCAGTTCCCCATATATATATAAATTAGGGGCAAGGACCCGGCTTTCCAAGGTTTAAAATAAGGTTTTCTGTAGAAGCGTACAGTACTGTTTATTTGCATGCAATAAAGGGTACATTTAACTTAAAGCAATGTGATAGACAACATTTTTGGCAGTTCCATTTGGAGTGTGTACAAAAAGATTTTCTTCTTTGCCAACTCTGGAGCAGGCCACATACAACTGTCCATGAGAAAAGCATGGTGTCTGCAAGTCTATACCAGCAATCCCAAGATACTGAGTGATAATTTATATAATTTTTTTACCTGTTACCATCGCCAAATGATACTTAACAACCACAGAAAGTTTCATGCTTTTACCCACACGGCCCCCAGCATCTTATATATATGGAACGAAACCTGTTTAAGAACTTTTCCCATGTAATTTTGTGTATGTGTACCAAATTTCACGTTATTTGGTTGTATGGATCTTGAGTTATTAGGGAACAGACTAAAACACAACAAATGCGTCTTATATGTATAACATTTGGGCCCCCGGACCCCAGTTAGTGATAATTTTTTTTCGACTGCTACCATCGCGGGAGGGTACTCAACAACTTTCCAAAGTTCATGTTTCTAACTACAAAGAAAGATGAGGAATTAGTGTTGATTCGGTTTTATATAACCCATTTAAGGGAAAAAATGGTTTCAGGCCCCCGGCTTCCCATGAGTCAAATTTTTTAAATTATTTTTGCCAATTATCGTCATACGAGTGTATTCAGCAAGTTCCCAAAGTTTCATGCTTCTATCTTTACGGGAAGTTGAAGAAATTATTGTTGAGTCAGTTTGAAATATAAGAAAAAAACTACAATAAGGCCCCTGGCCCTTAGTAAGTGATCATTTATATAATTTTTTTACCTGTTACCATCGCCAAATGATACTTAACAACTACCGAAAGTTTTATGCTTCTACCTACACGGGAAATATGATAATTTTTTAATTTTTTTATAGAGCTCATATAAGGAAAAACTACATTTTGGGCTCCCGGCCCCCAGTATCTTATATATATGGAACGAAACCTGTTTAATAACCTTTCCGGTATAATTTTGTGTACGTGTACCACATTTCACGTTTTGGTTGTCTGGATCTTGAGTTAATAGGGAACATCCAGACAGACGACAGACAACAAATGCGTCTTATATGTATACTAGTGGAAAAGCCTGCTAACGCTAAGGCTCACACACACGCATAGTTCGTGCGTTGTTTCGGTAATTGACGCTCGGTGCTAAAAAAATGACGTCATATAATATTTTTAAAGCGAATTAAAAAAAAATTATAATAATTTTGCGCGCCTTTTTGCGCACCCCTCAAGCGCCTTTTTGTGCGCCTTTCGATGGGGAGACACACGCATACGAAGGGCGATTATGTATTAGATAGAAAATATCTAACTATAGATAGATAAAGAGATGTAAAGATAGATAGTTTTAAAAATTCATTTGTTATATATGGTTATATGATGCATAATTTTTAAAAATAGATATTGTAATAAAGATATTTGATATTTGGGTAAATTAATATATATATGTTACATGATATGTAAAAAGCTATAAACAAAACGGAAGTCTATTGAGTTCATAAAGGGTTTTATAAAAAAATTCATGGTCGTTCTGTACTACCAAATTTTTGTATTTTAATTTCGTCTTTCTTGTCTCGATTTCTGGTAACCCTTCGGCAATTTCCTGCGAGGTGAATTTACTAGCGTTGTAAATCACAGAGTCCATGAAATCACTTAATCCGTGCTCAGCGGTGAATCCAGGGTCCTTCGTGTTTCGATTCATTTGTCTTTCTATAATGCATTTAGCATTTGGCAGTGCCAACGCAGCAGTACAAATGTAGCACTCGCGTGATCGCTTCTTCACGCTGTCTGATAGCATTTCACCATGTCCCGCGCTCATGCCATCAGCCCATCTGGACTGCCTACCGGCCTCGATAAAAAACATAATCTGATTAACGTTATCTGATGACAGCTTGCACTCCATATTCGCGTGTTATGTTCGCAACTAAAAGTTAACGTACGGCGATACAATTCAATGCTGGAGAGAACGTAATGATATATCGGGTCTTCTTTTCGCCGTAGTAAGTAATGTCAGCTGGGTCGTTACCCAGAAATGAGCCAGAGTGTTATGTGGCATCCAGTTTTGTCGTCCGCCACCACAACCCCCCATCCCCGAAGACCGAAGGCACACGAGCAAAACAAACACTACAAGAACGACCAGCGGCGTACTATACGCCGCAACTTTACTCGTGATAGATAGTGCAAAGAATGCGAGAGAGAGTACTGACACAAACAGCAGCAGGAAGTAATGAAAATAATAGCGAGTAAACGTGAAGACATGCACAGTGAGGTTGTTGTTACCCCCCCCCCTTTATTCCTCCCATCCCTTAAACATAAACTGTGACTGGCTGACCCCAGCGAGGGTTAGTTATGTTTAGGGTTTTTAATTTCAGTTTATTTTGTTTGGCAAACAGGTTATCTATTATGTAACTCCGATTTTAAATCGATTATCGTTTTACAGCTGACTGCATAGATAATTAGGGGCGCACCGGATTTAAGCTGCGGCTCTGGCAAATCCGGAATCCGGCCATATTTACAAATCCGGCTCCGGCAGAAATTTGCTTCATAAATCCGGCCTAATCTGGATTGCCAGGTTTGCGATAAAATATAAATTAATCATTGCTCCCGCTCCTGAAAATCTGAAATTCGGCAATTTTTACAAATCCGGCTTCAGCTCCTGCCGGATTTCACTTCAAAAATCCGATGATCGTTTAGCAGCCTTAGTTCATGTTTGAATATAACAAACCCGTAAAAACAAAGTTTTTGACTATAAATCCCGAATGTATGAGACATAACTTAAAGTATTGATTATGTTCAAAAGCGACAAAACATTTACAGACTGACGCCGAGTGATATCCCCATGCTTTAAAACCGGGGGAAGGGGCGGGAGAGGGTGTGGACATCGACGAATGGCGTCAACGCGCGAAATCAAATGGCACGTAAAAGAAAAAAAATAACAAACCGTGAGTATGAATTACATGTGTTATATAGAGATAAACTAAAAATGCTTTAATTTAATCACGGTACGTTCGATCGATCTGAAATTTTGATACGATGCATTGTATACACGAGTATATGTGCCAAATTTCAGTTTACATTTTAACGGGTCTCTTGACTTCACGACAGCCATCGATGACCACATCTCGTGTTTAACACCAGAAGTTCACTCAGTTGCAGACTGTAAATGTTTGTCGCGTTGGAACATAATCATTACTTAAAGTTCTGTCTCATATATAAGGGATTTATAGTCAGCAACTTTTTTTAAAAAGGGTTGTTTAATTTTTTACTTTTGTTTTTCCGCCAGCCCGACAACGAACGACAAGACTTCGAAGTTAATATAAGGGATTTAAAAAGGGGGAATAGAACGGGCAGAAACAAACATTTTCAAAAGTTTCTTCTGGGGTTTGATCCCAGGAATTTCCGCGTGCTAGGCGAACGTGATAAACCACTACACTACGAATCATATGTTATTCTGTGATGGAAAAAACGCAACTAAACTGCAAGTGAACGCGAGAAGCTTTGTGGCCATCCCCCCCCCCTTTTTTATATTAAATCTCTTATATGAACTTCGAAATCTTCTCTCTCTCTGTCTGTCGTCATCTCTGTCTTCGGCGGGCGGAAAAACAAAAGTAAAAAAGGAACCACTTCCCGTAATGACATCGAGCTGAACTTTGGCACACGGACCCGAGGCAACTAACAATGCATCGTGTCAAAATTTCAGATCGATCGAACGTACAGTAATTAACTTAATGCATTTTTAATTTATCTTTATACAACGTATGTAATTCAATTTCACAGTTTGTTATTGTTTTTTTTTCACGTGACAGTTCATTCCGCGCGTTGACGCTATCCGTCGATGTACCGGCGTGCTTTTGTTTACATTTTACGTGTCACGCTGAGCTCGGTCCAGCGATCGGTGACCAGACCTTTCCCCTCTACCACCCCCCTGAAAATGTTTGTCGCGTTTGAACATAATCAATACTTTTAGTTATGTTTCATATGTAAGGGATTTAAAGTCAAAAACTTTGTTTTTACGGGTTTGTTTTATTTTCTATTCATCCCACCACGTTAGCCAACTGTGATTTTCGACAGCAGCGAGGGTCATTCGTCATGCTCATTTGAACATGGTCGTTTAGGGGAAATATATGTATATATTGATTTTAACTTTCTTTCATATTCGAGTTAATCAGAAATATACGAGCAAGGTATGGTGGGAACGAATTTCGCCCAATAAAGCTTAAAACAAAGAAGAAAAGTATGTATTTTTGAGGCCCCTATCCTATTAAATCGTGAAGGATTCCGGATTCAACGCTTCCGGTTCTGTCATCAACATTTTCAAAACGCTCGTAAACACGTTTTCTAACTTGCTAGAGAGCTGAAATTTTTCACAGTAGGTTTGCTTGTGAGGAGAATAAAGCTATTTAATTTTCGGAGCGATCAAATGTACTGTAATTAAACTAAAGCATCTTTAGTTTATCTCTATATGTAGCGGCAAGCTTTTGTTGACATTTTACGCGTCACGGTGAGTTAAGTTCAACCATCCGTGACCAAAACTGTTTCTGTTTTACAACAAAGGGTATTTAAGGCAATCTCAGCCTGTAATTGTTTGTCGCGTTTAAGCATGATAAATACTTTTTAGTTATGTCTCATTTATAAGGGATTTATAGTCAAAAACTTTGTTTTTGCGGGGTTGTTTAATTCAATCCCTTATATTAACTTCACCGTCGTCTCTTGGGTTCGCAGGTGGTTGGTCGGGCGGAAAAACAAAAGTAAATAAAACAACCCCGTATAAACAAAGTTTTTCCTATAAATCACTGATATTTGAGACATAACTAAAAGTATTGACTATGTTCAAACGCGTCAAATATTTACAGACTGAATCTGTCTTAACTCCCGTTTGCTTTTAACCGGGGTTGGGAGAGGGGAAAGGTCTTGTCACCGATCGCTGGACCGAGCTCAGCGTGACACGCAAAATGTAAACAAAAGCACTCCGGTACACCTGGTTAAAACACGAGATGTGTTCCCCTCTGGCTGGCGTGAAGTCAAGTGACCCGTAAAATGTAAACGATAGCGACCGCTACATATAGTTTATATAGATAAACTAAAAATGCATTAATTTAATTATGGTACGTTGGATCGGTCTGAATTTTTGATACGATGCATAGTTAGGTGAGTCGAGTCTACAAGCCGAATTTCAGCTCGATTGCATGACGGGAAATCGGTCATTACCATGACTAATCCAGATGACGTAAAGGCAAAGTTTTACGAAGAACTTCACACTGTCATTGCCGACGTTCCAAAGGCGGACAAACTCATCTTGCTAGGTGACTTCAACGCAAGAGTTGGCAAGGACAACGTTGCCTGGGAAGGAGTCCTTGGACACCATGGAGTGGGTCAATGCAACAGCAACGGTCTTCTTTTACTCCAGACCTGCGCTGAACTTGAACTGCTGATCACCAACACGATCTTCCGCCTCCCCACTCGTAACCGGACGTCATGGATGCACCCCCGATCGAAGCACTGGCATCTTATTGACTACGTCATCGTGAGGAAGAGGGACAGGCAGGATGTACGAGTTACCAAATCCATGTGCGGCGCTGAATGCTGGACAGACCACCGCCTCATCATCACCAAGCTCAACATCCGCATTCAGCCTAAACGACGCCCGCAAGGGAAGAAGGCCCCGAAACGGCTTAATGTTGCCAAACTGAATACCGACAGCTGCAAACAGTCCTTTGTAGATGCTCTGGAAAAGTGCTTGAAATCCACCTCTCCGGGAAACCAGAGCGTGGAGGCAGACTGGGCATCACTCAGAGAGCTGATTTACTCCACAGCTACAGAGACCCTGGGGCCCCAGACCAGGAAACATAAGGACTGGTTCGATGAGAACTCCGAAGACATCAAGCAGTTATTGGATGAGAAACACCACCTTCACCAAGCATACATCAATAACCCCAAGTCCACGGCAAGGAGAGATGCACTCAACAACATACGCAAGACTGTTCAGCAGAAGCTCCGTCAGATGCAGGACGATTGGCTCGGCAACAAAGCTGACGAGATCCAAGGCTATGCAGACAGGCGTGACTATAAAAACTTCTACGACGCCTTGAAAGAAGTATATGGCCCCACGCCCTCAGGATCAAGCCCCCTCCTCAGCGCAGACGGTAACACTCTAATCACAGACAAAGAGAAGATCTTGGAGAGATGGGTCGAACATTTCGATGACGTCCTAAATCGCCCTTCGACAATCAACGACGAAGCCATCAATCGTCTACCCCAAGTGCCCACAAACAAAGCACTGGATGACCCACCAACCTTGCTCGAGACCCAGAAAGCAATCTATCTTATCTCCAGTGGCAAAGCACCTGGCTCTGACGCCATACCAGCTGAGGTCTACAAGGAGGGGGGAACAGCCCTGACTGAAAGGCTCCATGAGCTGTTTCTCTTAATATGGCAGCAAGAGACGATCCCGCAGGACTTCAAAGATGCCACCATCATACATCTATATAAGCGAAAAGGAAGTAGACAGGCTTGTGACAACCACAGAGGCATATCCCTGCTTTCTATTGCAGGAAAGATCCTCGCCAGAATCCTGCTCAACCGCCTCACAGTGCACCTTGACCAAGGACTCCTGCCTGAAAGTCAGTGTGGATTCCGAAAAGAGCGAGGAACCATCGACATGGTGTTCGCTGCCAGGCAGCTGCTGGAGAAATGTCAGGAGCAGAACTCTGATCTGTTCTCCACCTATGTCGACCTGACCAAGGCCTTTGACACTGTTGGCAGAGAGGGTCTGTGGAAGATCATGGCCAAGTACGGTTGCCCAAGGAAATTCATCGTCTTGGTGCAACAATTCCATGAAGGCATGCAGGCCAGAGTCCAGGACAGCGGGGAGTTTTCTGATCCTTTCCCAGTCACAAACGGAGTCAAGCAGGGCTGCGTCCTGGCACCAACACTGTTTAGCCTCATGTTTTCCGCCATGCTGACAGAGGCCTTCAGAGACGAGGATGTTGGTGTCAACCTGAAATACCGCACAGATGGCAAGCTGTTCAACCTTCGGAGGCTCCAGGCAAAAACCAAGGTTATGACAGACATCATCAGAGACCTGCTGTTCGCTGATGACTGTGCCCTCAACGCTGTCTCAGAAGCCGACATGCAACGCAGTGTAAACCTGTTCTCCAGTGCCTGCACAAACTTTGGTCTGTCAATCAACACCAAGAAGACTGAGGTCCTCCATCAGCCTGCGCCTGGAAGACCCTACGTAGAGCCCAACATCACTGTCAACGGCCAGAGACTCAATACAGTGCACCGGTTCACATACCTAGGCAGCACACTGTCTCAAAATGTCACCATCGATGACGAAGTGAACGTCAGAATTGCCAGAGCCAGCTCCACTTTTGGCAGGTTGTACCCTAATGTCTGGAACAGAAGAGGCATTACCATCCAGACCAAGCTGAAAGTGTACAGGGCAGTGGTGCTCCCCACACTGCTTTATGCTTGTGAAACTTGGACTGTTTATCAGCGCCATGCAAGAAAGCTGAACCACTTTCATATAACAAGCCTCAGGAAGATTCTCGGCATAAAGTGGCAGAACAAAATTCCAGACACAGTGGTACTGACCAAGGCAGGTCTCCCCAGCATCTATGAGTATGTGTAGTGTGTATAGAAAATCATTCCAGATAGAACAAGCGAAATCTTAGAATGTCTTATATAGACAATCCCTGTGTTGTGAAATTTTTTTTCTGCTAATTAGATCAGCGCTCATATGGAAAGGAGTTATGAATGTGTACGTTTATATTTATAGAAAATGTCAAATTTTGCGATCAAATTTCATTTCTAGATGAACTTGGCTAACAGGACATTTAACAGGACTTCATGAATGAAATTAAGTTTTAAAAATCTTTTGTTAACGCGGAAAAGTAGAAAATAAAATGAACAAACAAAACTTTTTTAAAAAGATGAGGCCCAGTTGCAGTGAGGAATGTAGAATCTCGCATGAAAAAGCAGAAAATAATTTTTTTGTCATATAATTTTTAGTCACATTAAATCCCAAAATCGATCACAAAAAATATCAATAAAACTTTGAGTTCTGAGTCCCCCTGTGTGACTACTTAGTTTGTGACTAAAAGATTATTTTCTGCTTTTTCATTCGAGATTCTACATTCCTCACTGCAAAAAAGTTTTTTTTAATATTTTATCTGTGCTTCAACCACATTTCAAATTACAACTTGATTGCCAGTGCTGGTTCTAGTAAGTCCCCCCCCCCAAAATATATATATATATATATATATATATATATATATATATATATATATATATATATATATATATATATATATATATATATATATATAATATATATATATATATATATATATATATAATGATAATTTTCTATCTCAATGCTATAACCTTCTTTTAAATCCTGTAGGTACTTTTTCTCAACTGTTCTTTGGTAAACAGCGGTTCAGGTTTAATTATGCAAAAAGCGAAGCCTCAAACAAACACCACCAGTGATGAATTTTGGGCGACGTAGACATTTCATCATGTTTATACTGGTTTGCAGATTACAACATGATAATACTATAATATCATTGTCACTCTTGCAAGGGGCATCCATCCTGTTAACGGTGAACAATTATTGACCTGTATGTCCGATTTTGATTACCTCATATTCGTCTTAGAGGACAGATTTGTGTTTTATCTTTTTAAACTGTTAAAGGCCTTAGTGCAGGCAGATACAAGATTATCTGGATTTCTCTGTCACAAGGGCAAGAAAGCAATACAAAATTACCGGAATAAAGATGTAAACTTACTGCAAACTTTCCTTCTGCTGGCAATAATTGGTATAGATTTTTTTATTAAAAAAGGAGATAAAATCTATATGTTTTTTAAAAACTTGTCCGCACTAAGAAGCCTAAATAAATGCCTTTCAATTTTGCCATTCCTGTTATCTGAAAATAGGGACAGCCGCGATACATCTGTGACAGGCCCTTACAAAGTATGGTCAAATGGCTCCTAGACAGCGACTCCAGTGTTGTGGGTTGTGTGTGTGTGTGTGTGTGTGTGAGGGGGTAGATACACGCATTGATCTTAGGAGGAGACTGCGCTGACCAGCGAATTGTCTCCTCAGGCTACCTACTCCTTTGACCAAGAGACGGGTGGACGGACAGAGCGGGAAATACGGCAGGGAGATGAGATGGAGCAAGGTCGGAGTGTATTTCATGGCCAGGGTCACGCAAGTGCTGGTGGCCACCATGTGATGAAACATTGTAGAGGTGAGCCGGTGGATCAACTGATAGGTCGGTGAATGGGTGGATGTTTGGATGGATCGATGGGTGGATGTTTGGATGGATGGAATGGATGGTTGCATGTTTGGATGAATGGATGGGGGTGTTTGGATGGATGGATCGGTGGAAGGATGGATGGATGGATGGTCGGTGAATGGGTGGATGTTTGGATGGATGGGTGGATGTTTGGATAGATGGATGGGTGGAAGGATGGATGTATGGATGGGTGGATGGATGAATGTTTGGATGGATGTTTGGATGGATGTTTGGATGGATGTTTGGATGGATGTTTGGATGGATGTTTGGATGGATGTTTGGATGGATGTTTGGATGGATGTTTGGATGGATGTTTGGATGGATGTTTGGATGGATGGATGGATGGATGTTTCGATGGATGGATGTTTGGATGGATGGATGGGTGAATGGATGGATGGTCGGTGAATGGGTGGATGTTTCGATGGATGGATGGATCGTGGATAAAACGGAGTTATTAAAAAAAAATTAGAAGTGGTATAGTTATGTATTTTCAAAGGTTTGCTTGTGGTATGTAAAGGCGTATGAAGATCAAATGCTATTTTTTTTATAAACGACTAATGCTTATTCATCAGCTATAGGCAGTTATTGTTTAGAGATCACGTTCGTTTACTTTCTTCCTTTCTATAATTAATATTAAAGATGGTCAATCATTTGAGTTCCAAGAGATTTTTAAAGTTGTCAACACAAAGAAATTACACTAACGAGGAACAATTTAACCACAAAGGTAGAGGAGAAGCGGAAAAATTGCAGTTTACTAGACCTACCTAGGTCATGTGAAAATATGTAGGCAAATGTTTACGGATTATTTAGTAGGATCTGAGCAATCGCAGGCTCTGAAAGAACCAGATAAAAAATGACAAGATATCAAAATCATTTCTTGCTAAATGCAGACCCCTCTAATATCATGATAAAATTTATCCTGAAACTAGATATATATCCGTATCTGAAATGTCACGATGCTTACTACGATACATACACACTTAAATACAATTTTCAGTCTTATCTTTTTTAAAGTCCTTTATATTAACTTGTAGTGTCTGCGGCCGCCCGCCCTTGCTTGCTTGTCGCCAAACCTTTTGATCGATTTTAACCCACTTGCTCGTAAGCTAGCGAGCTGAAATTTTGCAGGCAGTTTCGTACCGATAATAAAAACAATGTATCAAATTTCAGATCGATCGCATGTACCGTAATTAAATTATTGAATTTTTAGATTATTTTATTTATTCCTATGTATCATGCTATTTTTTGAGATAGAGCGTCGCGGTGCGTATTATATTGAACAACCTTTCTGTCGCGCAATGAGGTGCGTATTTTATTGACAACTATTTTTATAAACATATTCCTGATCGGTGCGCATTATATTAAACATGTTTTACGACACAATTGCATGCAATTTTGTATTTCTGGATCGTCTTGTGCTGCGTATTATTACGAATTTCCTTTTAGTTACGTCTCGTACATAAAGGAGTTATAGTGAAAAACTTAGTTTTTTACGGTTTTTAAAAATTTAAAATATAGATGAAGTTATAATCTTTGAATGTGTGGTTACCAAATATATGACGTTTAGAAAGTCGAATTTAATTTTTTTTAAATCACAATTTCGGGACAGCGGTAAAAAAATGTCATCTTCGTATTTTTTTTAATAAAGTAAATGTAGTTCGCAAATACTAGGAAAAACGGTAGTGGTACAGTAATAAACACATATTGTGGACCTTCCCAACAAAAGTTTCGGGCTCCCTGGTCAAAGACAAAATTGTCAACATCTTTTTCATTGGAACATGTGACGTAATACACAAGAAGGCAAGGTCGCGTATTTGATGGATTAAACCACGCCCACGTACGTGTTTCATTAACCTAAATGCATCTTGAAAGGATTTCACGTGACCAAGGCAGGAGCGTTGTATCCCGGGGGGTAAGGGGGTGTGGGGCACGTCCAGTATTTTTCTCGCTGTCCAAGAAGGGAGAAAATTGGTGGCTAAATTCAAGGGAAATCATCAGGCCCGCTGCAATTGACTTAATTCTCTCCCATTATCCTGCCAGCGTTGCATCTGTAAGAAATAACCCCCGTGCCCCAAAGAAGCTCCAATGTAGAGGTTCTTACGTGATACCGGGAGCACACAGTCCGTGTGACCTTAGATCCTGGGTTCTATAAGGAAACTGTTGTACATATAAAACACAGAAGTAGGGCGATATTTACAGAACGGTTACATTTAAGTAATGCGAATTATTACCATCACCACACTCCAAAGAACTGGGGAAGTAAAATGTTTTTCATAGCCATGCGTATTTCCGAAAAGTTAGTTTTCTTGCGTTACAGTATAAATCAAAATAATTAAATGAAATGAGTATGAAGACATCGAATGTGATGACGCTAAAGGTTGGTCCACACCTTTCAAATGCTCGCGAGCATTTGATCAAATATCACACGAACGCAATATAAAATACGCCAATATTGGCATATTTTATAGTGCGTTCGTGTGATGCTTGGGCAAATGCTCGCGAGCATTTGTGAGATGTTAACCAACCTTAAAGAGTTTTGTTTTCAGGAATGATAAAAAACTGACTGTAATTTGAGCGCACGTTCATCCCACGGATAATTATATTTCTCATCCTGCTTCATTTTTTAATTTTTAAATAGTATTCTATTAATGTAAAGTATTCAGAAGAAGATGTCTATATTGCGTTCAGTCTTGTGTGGCAAAAATTAAAATGTCACTTTAAAATGTCGTTAAAAGTGTAAGAGCAAAGACATTGTTATTTCATAGTCGAAGGTTAATTTAAGGAACTTCAGGTTATAAGCTTTGGCCGATTTCTTTAAAATATTAATAAATATTTCGAGCATTCTGTTGGACCTTGCCTGAAAAGCTCTTTGGTGATTGTGCTTTAATTTGTATCGGCGTAATGGTCTCGATCAAGAAAGAAGATTTTTTAAGTTGTATTGTGATTCAAAATTTTTTGGCGCATCGAGTTACTTCCATGTTTTAGCTGAGAACATTATTTTACGAAAACCTTGCCAAAAAGTAGTAACATGACGTATAATTTGTGGTTTTATTTAAAAGAGATAATTCTTGTTCTTTCTCGTATGAATGTGATTTAAATCCTCGCCCGTTTTTTTTTCATTAACAAATATTAACTAAAAAAATAATTTATTTTCAGCTTTGGATTTTACGTTTGGGTTTAGATTGGCAAGAGAAACATAATACATTTTATTATAATAAAATATAATAAAATATATAAATATAATAATAAAATTTATTGTTTAAATTTTAGTTGCGCAGAATGTGGTATATAGAATTCGCATTTTCTAAATCATTTTGGATGGTTTATAAGGGGTAGACTGTTAATGAAAAAAGCTATGTTAACTTGTCATTTATTATTGTACAGTTTCTTATGATTGGAGAATTTCACATATTTTTTATTTGAGAGCAATTACTAACCTTTTTAGGGCTCTGCTGGATAGTGTTTTACGAGTGGCGAGGGTCATTAGAATTAGTTGATGGTTGGTAAGAAGAATAGATTAAGTTGTGTATGAGGTCTGAAATGGTAATTGTATAGAGCAGGGGTCTCCAAACTTTTCTGCCGGAGGGCCACATTAACTGTCAAACAGCAGTTTGTGGGCCGACTACACACATTTTAGTGGTAAACTACACCTAAAAATAGTATATTTTTTTAGATTAAAAGGTCTCCAGGGGCAGGATGAGAAGGCCTCGCGGGCCGCATCTGGCCCGCGGGCCGTAGTTTGGAGACCCCTGGTATAGAGCAATGAGTAAAAGAGAACTAAATTATGGCTAATTCAAGTGAAGTACTGTGCTAGGTCTATACATAAACAATAAACGTATGGATCTTATCTTTTCTTTTCCGCTGCAGACTCTCTTTCTATACATACAATTATTCTGTCCTACGCGTATCCATGGTTTATGTATTGTGTTGTATTTTTATTAGAGTTTTAAATATGTTACTTTAGGCAACCCATTCAACGTTCGAATTCCGGAAGGTTAGAACGAGAATTTGTATTTGTTTATTTTTGCAAACGGAATAAGTAAAGTGTTTTTCCCTATGTCTATCTGAGGGTTGTATTAGATTATCTTTGTGTTGTATTTACAAGTTAGAATTAATGAATATATTTAATATTAAATTTTAACATATTCATTGATTAAAAGGAGAAAGAGAGAGAAATCAACATACGGCACAAAAATGAACAGCGACATCTTGGATTCATGTTTAAATAAAACATGTATAACTAAATTAAAATTTGTAGAGAGAAAAAAAATTTAAAAAATTATAATATGAGAGACACGTTTGGAATGGTAATAAGAAGTGTTATAGGTTACTAACTTTAGAAAAAAATATTTAATATGAAAACACTGAAGTTTTCTGAAATATTTATGTGATTCAAAATAAAAATAAGATAAACTGAAGAAATTCACTTTCAAGGTCTTTTAAATAAACTTTGGCTATCTCCATGAAAACGTCCATACAACTCCATAAGATGTAATACCCAGATCTCCGGGGGTACAGACATACATCTCCATATGATTTACAGCTTTTATCTCTAGTCTCCAGCTTAAACTTCAATACTAGATATTGTAGTTCCAAATAGCCAATGGAACTGCCATACTATATGATGTACTATCAAATCTGCAAGGGAACTGCCATACTATATGATGTACTACCAAATCTGTAAGCGAACTGCCATACTATCTGATTTACAACCGAATCTCCAAGGGAACTGTCGTACTATATTATGTACTACCAAATCTGCAAGGGAACTGCCATACTATCTGATGTACAACCGAAACTCCAAGGGAACTGCCATACTATATGATGTACTACCAAATCTGTAAGCGAACTGCCATACTATCTGATTTACAACCGAATCTCCAAGGGAACTGTCGTACTATATTATGTACTACCAAATCTGCAAGGGAACTGCCATACTATCTGATGTACAACCGAAACTCCAAGGGAACTGCCATACTATCTGATGTACAACCGAACCTCCAAGGGAACTGCCATACTATATGATGTACTACCAAATCTGCAAGGGAACTGCCATATATCTCAATATGATGTACTACAAAATCTCCACGGGAACTGTCAATATTGCGTACACAAAGGCTTATCCGGTCACCCGATTTACGCATGCGTCACATCGCCCATTGTCCTGCCGTCTTCATTACCCGCCCGAAAACTCCTTCCCGGGCCCTCGACCGCTGTCCAAGCCGGCCGAAGAGTCCTGACCAGCGGACTCCACCAGCGGCCAAAGTGAAGAAAGAAAAGCCAATTCAATTTCTTTTGGTCAATTTCTCGTAATTCCCTCCGGCCAGCTACACTGGATGCTAGACGTTTTTTGACGGTAAAATCGCGCCCTATTACATAAACCCTCGCAACCCACCATCCCCTCCCCCCCCCTTTAAAAAAACATTCCCAATAAAATCCACCCAATTTTGAGAGCGCCATTGTGCCGATGTTATGGGTTATTCTTCATTCAAACGGGGTTACACGATTCAATCCCCAAGACCCACGTGACGTACGTTATATCCAATTACTGTCATGGTCTCCGTCCGATTTGTTTTGCCGTCTTGGTGCGTCTGATGACTGGAGCAGCTGAATGCGATCATATTCCAAGAATTGTTGGAATTCAGTGAACGTTTATTGAAATTAATTCATCATTTTTTGTTTTTAAGTCAACAAACTTCTGTCTAGATGGTCGGGGAATGTCCCATATTGACGGGAATTCTTCTGGTCAATTCAACAACGTCATCACTAGCCATACGTGACGCTGACAGATGGTTAGCTCTGGTATCTCGATGAAAATTAGGAAATAAATGTCAAATACTCTCTCACTCAAGAATCCGGATGAGACTGTCACAGTAATGAAAATGTGACCGACTCCAGGCTACGACGACCCTTTGTTATTTAAGATGTAAATTAGGGATTCACGGCCGTTTCGAATAATCCGTTTTAGTTAAATATGAAAATGACAATAACGGCTTGAAAATCACAGATGTTGAAGAAAGCCAAACCTCTTTGATGAGTCCTTGAGTACAACACTACGGAGTCACGTTTTGTTACATCTGCTGTTTCGGTCATATTAAAAAAATTACATACTATTGGCAGCAGTAGGATGAGATCGGCCCTGTAGACATTTCCATAAAGAAACAAAGTTTACAATCTCTATGTTTTGAAAATTGGTCATTGAGGATTTTTTCAACCTGGTTGCGGTTTCCATTATGTAGTAGCTGGGGTAGAAAAAAATAAATTCAGCTTCGAAAATACTAATTTCGCGCCATCAACTGTCTTCGACACGCCAATGAACCTGAGTTTTGTTCAATATAGTCGAGGGGACAATTTATTCCCTCAATAACATATAATAATATACCTGAAGTTGCAACTGAATATCTTCTGGAAAATCACATACAAACTTTTAAATCACATAATATACGGCCTAGTATTTTATTAAAGTCACCTCCAAAATTTAAGAAAGAAAATTTTAGATAAAACAACGTGAATTCTTTCAAAGGATATGATCATTTCCTACAACACGATCCCATACTTGGATGGTATTCCATCCCCCTCTATTATCCTGTAAACCTGATGGGAGTCTGTTCTTGTTGGAATCCATTCCATGAAGGAATTTAAATTGTAAAAGTAAAAAGCAAATTAAAAAAAAACAAAAAAACTTTATTAGAGATGGAAGACGTCTTGAGAACAAGTAATTTGATTACATTTTGACTTTTTCTTTTTATAAAAATTATAATTTATACATTTTAAATAAAATTATCAGATATATTTTTATCAAAACAAGAGGTGATTAGTTCTAATGCGAATTATTAAAGTAAAACGCAACTCCGCATTCTTTCCTAAAAATTTGAAAAAAGGAGTATCTGCTGCTATACTATTCATAGTCTTGACGTGCAGTGAAGTATAATACTTGAAATAAAGCATGTTGTAGTACTCTACTTTTTATCTAGTTTACTAACACTTGAAAATTGCATTTAATATTTGAATGAGCGATGTGACATGCGCTAAATAACTTCAATCATTTTACAATCCGAGGGGCAAAACTGGAAGGTGCACTTTCGGTCTTGACAGTCATTTTGCGCAAAAGAGTGACTGCCCATTAAATGAAGTGACGTAATGACCCATTTCTATCTCTCCACATCGCTCCGAGATTCTCCGAGACACCATCAAGGGCCCAGATTCGAACAAGACTGACCGCGAGATAATGAAGTCGAATCTCTCTCAAGTTTTCTGAGAGCGTTGTCGGGCGGCCTGAAATTATTGTATCAGCTTTCTGGCCCATTAAAACGATGGGGTGACAGTGGGGTGGAAGTAACACAAGTTTTGGGTCAATCGGCTGTTTTAAATGTCCAGTATTGTCGCATAAGTCTTAAACAAAGTTGTAAATGTTTTAAATCTCTTTATTAATACAAGACGAACTCTGCTTCCCACTTTGAGAATTTGAATTGATATTATTTTGCTAAAGAAATAACTAGACACACTTGGAAATAAGTTTATTGTCTAGGAAATAAGTGGTAAATAAAGTTATTCATTCATCTGTGTAAAATGTAAGTCGTAAGCATACGTGTGTGTATGGGATAAGTTTCGAATGTCTGCGACTATTTGTGGAAATACTTTTTTTGTTTTAAATTTGTTTTCTTTTTTCCTTATGACAATATTTAGAGTTTCAAAAGAAAGTAAAGCTTTAAAAATTGATTTTAGTTTATAATCGTCCCGTCCTACTATTCTAACAATATAAGATCCACCAGACTTTTGGCGTCCGTTGCAAGGCAAATGAAAATCTTGTCAGGAGAAGCATTAATAAAGCAGTGGGAGCCACCCAAAATGAAGAGAAATATTTTTTATATAAAAGATCTATTCGGAGCTTGATACAGGTTTGACCGGGTGCAAAGGATGACAGAGTTCACAGAGGTTGTCCTACATTGGAGTAAAAAATGTTTTCCTCCAGAAAACATAACCGGAAAATAAAACACATTAATCGTTTGATTATTCATTTATTTTAAACTTTAACCGATGAATTTATTCTTCTATAACATCAGTGCCAATGTTCTATAACATTCAATAATATATATCATTAGTGCCACATTTGTACTTCATGTCAGATACAATATCCTACAAAACCAGTGTCATCGTCGTGTGTCATGTCAGATACAATACCCTACAACACCAGTGTCATTGTCATATGTCGTGTCAGATACAATATCCTCAAACACCAGTGTCATTGTCGTATGTCGTGTCAGATACAATATCCTACAACACCTGTGTCATTGTCGTATGTCGTGTCAGATACATTACCCTACAACACCAGTGTCATTGTCACATGTCGTGTCAGATACAATACCATACAACACCAGTGTCATTGTCGCCTGTCGTGTCGGCTTTGACGGTTCGTTTGCAGATAGGTGGCCGGGATTGAAGCCCTAATCAAATGGTCAACATTAATGTGTGAAGCAGCCCTTGTGTTTTAGAGGAATATTCCCAATGACATTTTCTTCTCTAATCTTCACATTACCACATCGTCATCTCAGATCAGTGAGCAGCTTATTAAATCCAAGTAGTGATTTAAAGAACACTTGGAGATAAGATCGTAAGGAATTAATTCTCAGGTTCTAGGTCCAACTAAACATATTTAGACGCGGTGGTCGAGTGGCAGCGCACTGGACTGTCGTACCGATGGTCACGGGTTCGAATCCGTGTGAAGGCAAGGGTTTTTTTCCCGGGGCCTAGGGCGTCCCTGAGTCACCCCACTCCGAATGGGTACCTAACACTACATGTAGTTAGGCGGCTGGGTAATGCGTGGAACCCACAAAGCCGTGGCCTGTGAATGCTGCATCACTTGCCAACAGATCATCTGTCATGGTCTTTGGACGCAACTATCTTCTGCAAAGAAGGAGCGTCTGTATAGATAAGATATAGGCTTACCTTCTAAAGAGCAATAGTTGTTGTGACTCTGTAGGTCTATGATATAAATACTTTGTGTACATTTCAGGAATATTTCGTATTTATCTTGGGCTTTTGACACCAAAACCCTAAAACCCCTATTATAAAATAATTTGTGTACATTTAAGGAAGTTTAATATTACGTATTTATCATACAAGGACAAGTTAGTTGGGCTTTTGAAAAAGGTGGGCGCCATAGGCGCTTCAAAAAGTGGGTGGCGCCGCAGCACAACCTAGTACAAAATAGATGTTAAGAATATTCCCGCCCATAGCCCGTGAGAGGAGACACCTTCCCTCCCCTTGCCCACTTAACTCCCTCGATAGTGGGATGGGGATAGTAAGATTTTTCTTTTTAAAAGAAAGACTGTAAAGTCATATTGACATTTGTATGAGAAGAAGCCCCGCAAAGGGCACAAACATAATTTAAAAAAATTATAATGGTTTAAATGAAATATATTTAAATATAATTAATTATTCACTTTTTTGTTATCGAGGATAAAAGTTAAATACAGCCTAACATCGTTAAGTAGAGCTGCCCTAAGTCTAAAGCCTCCCTATATCAAATTAATTGTTAGGTCCCGGCTAAAATCTTGACTTTGATTTTTGGCTTTCAACCTCTCTTAGTCGAATTTTCCAAGACGTTTGGATTATAATTCTGGAGTGACATTTCAGAACACGTGTTCCGTAGAGCCACGTGAATGGCCGTAAAATCTTATCTTAATGCATTCCACGAGGGATTATGCGACCATTGCAAGTACAAAAAATGAAAAAAGACAAGAAAAAGGATTGGTAACTAATTCGCGTCCCTTTGATACATGCTGTGACTCTTTAAAAAAAATCTTACTCCCAAACCCACTGTGGAAGGAGTAAAGTGGAGAAGGAGAGGGAAGGTGTCTCCTCTCACGGGCTTGTGTCGGCATGTCAAAGCAAGTTGGCTTCTTTTCATATGAAACATAGACACCACCTCTCTTTCGTGTCAAGCCTACTAGCCGGTATGGCTGTTCCCTATTACGCCATTTTACGTAACGCAAAAACTCCTTAAGTCGAATTTTTTTTCGGGTCCTTTGAGTTCGACTTAGAGAGGTCCGACTGTATTTATTTAAATACAAATTTTCAAAAAAATTGAGATTTATTGGCGCCCGTTTGAGCTGGCGCCCTTGGCAACTGCCCCGATGCCAACCCGTTGTTACGCCACTGTTGCCAAATGACTTCAGAAACTGAATATAAATTTTAAAAAAAAATTTGGAAGGGGAATTAATCCATCCATTAGCCCCCTAAGATCGATGTTTAGGCCATCTCAGCGCCATAATTCATTTAGTACTTTGAGTAAAAAGGGTTTAATGTAGAATTGTTTATTTATTAGTTATGACTCAGTTCTGTAACTTATCACTAACTGATCATCATGGGCCAAGTAGACCATGCCATAAAATTACTTCATTCCAACCAAGTCAAGAACATATGGACATATTTATTTATGCAGTGTAGTTTCGAATTTCGTACATATTCTTCTCTCTGTCATTCACGTTCCAAAGCTAAATTATAGATTCATTTTATTTCAACTTGATGCAAAAGAAATAGATTTTAATACCCGAGTACGCAAAATGCAACGAGGAATGGCGCAGAAAATGGTGTTTTTACGTGCTGCAAGAAATTTAATAACTGCAGTTATCTTAATGTTTTAGTCTAATGTTAAGCAGTGGCCTTGAAAAGATACTAAAGATCTTTCTCAAAGGCCAGTGAACGATTATGTTTCATTTCTGTAAAAAATAATACCTTATAACAAATGTTAAGTTTAGAACTCTAACACCAGAACGGCTTTACGTAATCATTCTCAAATTCAAAATAAAGATCGGATGTTTCCCCAAACTGTGTTTTATCTGAAATGGGAAAGATGGAGTCTAGAAGTCCAAATGAGCAAGAAGAACATGAGTTAATGTATTGGTTGTCGGAAATATTGAGTATAAAAAAACTCAAATTAAATCGATGCAATATTTGAATGAGATGAACGCTCCACACCAGGTAAAGTCGATTACTTAGAGCGCAATCATTTTCCTCATTGATCACAAGGATAATCGAATCTAGGCTATCTACTCAACGCTACTTGAGATACGTTCACGAGCTAACTGAATGATTTATTGCTAATCGAAAACAAGCTCGGAGTAATTGCGTGGAGATTTAATATTGGTCACGTGATTTGACTACAGTTCCCATACAATAGTATTAACAAAATAGATATATGCAATATTCTTTAAATTAAATACATAATTTCAAGCCAGTTAGATTTCAATGGTTTAAAAAGGAAAAAAAAGACATATTATATATCCAAGCGAAGTAATGATGTATAAATAATGCTGTCAAATTGTGAAGTAATTTTTTTTTAAAAACTAATTAGAAACATACTTTTAAAAAATGTAACATCTATTTGACTTGTTATATTTCAAGCAGTGGCTGTTAGCACACTATCCATTATCGACAGCGTTCGTCTTATAATTGTCCTTTCCGATTTTCTTTAATCTGTTTTTTTTAATAACGTTAGTGAATCAATATACATAATTCCCGTTGTCTGTATGGATGTAATGCTGTTAGGTGGCGCTGCGATCGATTTTGTAATTGAATACAAAATAAATTAAATAAATAAAAAGTTATGTATTACATTAATTTTTATTCTGAAGTGCATTTTTTCAAAATAAATAGATTTCAGCTGAAATGTATTTATTTTGAAAACTTCCGTCATTTTTGACGGGTAATACACTAGTCAAAAAATGAAAGATGAGAATAATTTCTTTTTCAATATACAATTCGTAACGTTTTTAAATCCCTTATATTAACTTCACCGCCATCTCTGTCTGTCGTTCTGTCGTCATCTCTCTGTGTCTGTCTTGGGCGGGTGGAAAAACAAAAGTAAAAAAATTACCCACTTTCTGTGATCCGATCGAGCTGCAATTTGGCACACGGACACGTCTTACCTAACAATGCATCGTATCAAAATTTCAGATCGATCGAACGTACCGTAATTAAATGTATGCATTTTTAGTTTATCCTAATATAACGTATGTAATTCAAATTCACTGTTTGTTATTGTTTTTTTTCACGGGATTGTTCAGTCACGCTTTGACGCGACCCATCGAAGTACCGGCGTGCTTTTGTTTACATTTTAAGTGTCACGCTGAGCTCGGTACAGCGATCGGTGACCAGACTTTTCCCCTCTCCCACAGGGTTATGAAGCAAAGCTGAATTAATACAAATTCATTCTGTAAATGTTTGGTGCGTTTGAAAATAATCAATACTGTTAGTTATGTCTCATATATAAGGGATTTATAGTCAAAAACTTGTTTTTACGGGTTTGTTTTATTTTGTGCTAAAATGCATAAACAAGTAAAAACGGTATTAAAAATTTCAATTTCAATCTATTATTCGGCCTCTTCTACTTGTATGTTATGTTGATGGAGCCTATGCACTACCAGTGGTTCTTTGAGATAGCACGTGTTACGATTAACGAACAGCCTTAGGACATACTACAAATAGTTGATTTATTATTAAATGCCTTACATTAACTTCACCTTCTTGTCGGTCTGTCGTGGTCGGTCGAGCGGAAAAATAGAAGTAAAAAATGACCAACTTCCCGTGATCTTATCGATCTGAAATTTTGCTTATAGACTTTTGTCACCTAACAATGCATTGTATCAAAATTTCAGATCGATCGAATGTACCGTAATTAAATTAATGAAATTTTAGTTTATCTCTAAGCATCTTTATGTAGCCGTCTGCTATAGTTGACCTCCACGGGTCACTGGAGTTCACTCAAGCCATCGATGACCACATCCCCGTGTTTTACATCAAGAGGGTTTAGTCACGTTCAGTCTGTAAATGTTTCTGCTAGTGTGTCGCGTTGTGTGTATGATATTGAACATAATCAATACTTTTATATATGTCTTATATATAAGGGATTTATAGTCAAAACTTTGTTTTTACGTGTTGTTTAATTTTACATTTCAAATGATACAGAATGAGAACCTTTTTAATGAAAAAAAAACGGCGCTAAGTTTATGTCTAGCAACCAATACATCCGACGCGTTTCTGAAAATTACCGAGGAAAAAAAACCCAGCTATAAATAGACGATCGTTCAAGTGGTGATGAAACTGTTTCCAAACTCTCTGACCTGAAGACGTGCTGGTTGTTACCGTGTGTGTGTGTAATGTTTGTGTGTGTTGTGTGTGTGTGTGTGTTTTGAATGGCTTACGTTCTATAATATTGGAAGTAAGGAGCATTAGAGGTAATCAGAAGGGTGTCAGAATTGATAATTCTTTAATAACTAGAGATAACCCGCCAAAAATGACGGAATCTTTTTTTGGTTGAAACAGCACTATAAAACAAAATCGAACGCAGCGCCACCTAACAGCACTACATCCATACAGACAACGGAAATCTATAACATAAGTAAGTTATCCTTTGTTGATAAATACGAAATATTAAACTTGCTGAAAAGTACACAAAGTATTTCATAATTTTAAATCCTCAAATCCTATTTTTACATCGTTCCCTTTTCAAAAATTAAAATGTAAGCTAAAACAATGACGTCATATAATATTTTTTATACAAATCGATCGCAGCGCCATCTAACTTACATCCATACAGACAACGGGAATCAATATACATAATTAACATAAGTAACTTATCCGTGTTTGATAAATACGAAATATTAAACTTGCTGAAATGTACACAAAGTATTTCATAATAATTATAAATCCTCAAATCCTATTTTTACATCGTTCCCTTTTCAAAAATTAAAATATAAGCATAAAACAATGACGTCATATAATATGTTTATACAAAATCGATCGCAGCATTATTCCATACATACATACATACAGACAATCATGTATATTGACTGCTTTTAAATTTACATAATATATTTTATTTTAATCGATAAATCCATTTTTTTTTAAACCCACAATATTTCCATTCATTATTTGAAAATATAAAAATCTTTTTCTTCATTTTTTGTTTCGTTTTTATCACCTTCATTATTAGTCAAAGCTGCAGTATTCGTACCCAAAATAATGCTCATTGATCAATCTTCTTAGAAATAACTAGTTGAAATTTTAAAGTGCTCCTCCAAACCACCAGCTAAAGATATGTCTATTTTTTGGCTTCGACCGAAACAGAGACACAATTACTGGTAAGTAACTACAATAAGTATGGCACCTGTCCGTCTACGAAAGACGATAGATTTATCTTTATTATTTGCAGCTCTTGGTGTGGCTGATGAGACCAATCCTTGAGTGGCAGTCTCTTCTGCATGACACACACACGAAAGCAGTGGGGCAGTGTTGCCTGGCCTTTCTCCTCGCTCTTTTCCCGACTGCTTCTGCCCTAGTTTGCTCCTCTGCTCTTAGTGATCCCTCTTTCACTATAGCCCGCCACATGGACCTATCCTCTGCCAGGTTTTCCCAGTTTTGTATATCAATGTTGGCTACTTTCATGTCTCTCTTGCATATGTCCACGTATCTGAGACATGGCCGACCAAACGACCTTTTCCCTGTCACCAGCTCGCTTTAAAGCACATCCTTGGGTATGCGACCACTTTGCATCCTCTTGACGTGTCCAAGCCAACGGAGGCGTCTTTGGCTTAATATTGCTGCAATACTACTCATGCTTGCTTGAGCCAGAACCTCTGTGTTGGGGAATTTCTCTTGCCATTTGATGTCTAGGATGCGGCGCAGGCATCTGAGGTGGAAGCTATTGAGCCTTCTTTCATGCCTGGTATAGGTGGTCCAAGACTCGCATCCATAGAGGAGTGTGCTCAGTACACAGGCCTGGTATACCTGCAGCTTAGTCCTTGCTGTGAGTTTGGCATTGGACCAGACTCATTTGTACAGTCTAGCCATCACAGCTGCTGCCTTCCCTATCCTACTACTTATCTCATCTTCCAGTGAGAGGGTGCTCGAGATGTTTGATCCCAGATAAGTAAAACTGTCAACAGCATCCAGGATGCAGTCGTCAATGGTGATTGTCGGGAGAGAGGCAGCATCCTGTGCCATAATATTGGTTTTCTTTATACTTATGGTCAGGCCAAACTCTTTGCAGGCAGCGGAGAAGCTGGATACAAGGTTCTGCAGGCCGTCTGCTGTGTGGGATATTAAGGCGGCATCGTCTGCAAATAAGAGCTCGCGCAGCAAAATCTTCCTTATTTTGGTCTTGGCTTTAAGTAGGGCAATATTGAATAATCTCCCGTCAGCTCTGGTGTGTATGTATATCCCCTCGCTGTTGTTCTTGAAGGCATACTGGAGTAAGATGGAAAAGAATATTGCGAATAGAGTAGGTGCCAACACGCAGCCTTGCTTTACTCCACTACTTACTGGGAAAACCTCAGAGGTGGCACCGTTATAGCACACTGTGCGCTGCATGTTTTCGTGGAATTGCTTGATGATGTTAAGCAGATGTGTAGGGCAGCCTATTTTTACTAAGATCTGGAAAAGGCCGCTTCTGCGGACAAGATCAAAAGCTTTAGTTAGGTCGACGAACGCAATGTATAGAGGCACATGTTGCTCCCTGCATTTCTCCTGTAGCTGGCGCAGAGAGAAGATCATGTCTATGGTTGATCTTCCGGCTCGAAAGCCGCACTGCGATTCTGGGAGTACACGCGATGCTAGGGTCTGCAGGCGTGTCAATGCAACTCGGGCGGAGGCCTTTCCAACTATACTGAGGAGAGAGATTCCACGATAGTTGTTGCAGTCACTCTTGTCTCCTTTATTTTTAAACAGTGTAACGATGTTGGCATCTTTTAACTCCTGTGGTATCTGCCCCTGTTCCCAGCACAGAGTGAGGAGGTCATGCAAAGGCTGTAAAAGTATTTCTTTTCCACATTTGAGAACTTCTGGTGGAATTCCATCATTACCAGGGGCTTTCCCGCAGGCTAGGCAATCTATGGCTCTACTTAGCTCGACCATTGTGGTAGGTACTGGTAGGGACAATTACTGGTAGGTAACTACAATATGCAATGCAATCATCTGATAGTGTAGTTCGCACATCAACGGTCACGTTGAGTTTTTGAAAACCTTACTCTGAACACACATATCTCTATTCTTAAAAGATACACCCCCACACCTGCAGGGCCTGAAAAATCTCACACAACCACACACACACTACAACACCGATACCAACCAAGCAGCGGAAAAAAAACGAAAATATAATAATAAAAAAAATGAAAAATGAAAGAAAGAATAAAAGAGATGAGAATATTTCTAAACTATATGTGCAGTTATGATGTTTCAGCTACGACTCGTAATTTGAATGTTTTGAACAATCTGGGTTGAATCATAACGTAATAAAACCCATTCCTCCTACCCTCCCATTATTACAATCAATGAAGTTGTGCATTATTTCATGTGGCTTTTAATATCACTATCTCCCAATTTGTCCAGCATCGGGACACATCCTTAACAAAAGCGGATTAGACTTGTCATTCTGTCCGCGAGTATTCGGCACACATAGCCTGCGAAACATGCTCAGACAATATTGAAATAACTTGCAGCATACAGGAAAAAAAACTGCTTTTGGCTATCCATCCATCCATACGTAAGCAATGTCCAAGCTTACAGAGAAGCCAATATCCACTGATGCAATCCAAATCGCGTTTCTTTAATATCACCGGACCCGGGTCTGTTTGTCTGCTGGGGAAAAGTTGCCCGGAAAGAAGGCGAGGGGTTTTTCGGACGATTTCTATTGATGTCGTCATTGTTACAAGGTGGGGCAAGTAATTACTTTGTCTGCCGTCCTCAGGACTTACTAGTGCATTGATTTTAAGACTGGGATAAGTGATAGGGATACACATTTTCATTATTTGGACAATTGGTGAGAGTCTTGCAAGGTCAGATTATTGTTTAGACAACAGATGAGGCCGTCTTGCAAAAGTCAACCTATTTTGTATTCTTCAAAAAAGCCGAGGCGAATTGGATAGTGCCGTACTAGAATTTATTGTTTAAATTCTGTAGCAATAACGGTCTTCATTTACTGACAAACTTAGAACTTTTTTTCATGTAATGTGGTGGTATCTATGTCTTTTTTCGTTATTTCAACCCCCCATAAAATCTTTACAATACAAACAGTTATAACAATATGTATCTACCCTTAAATGGCAGTAGCTGTTTATAATTTCGAACATTTTTTTCGAAACCGGCCAGTGCCACTCCATTAGGTAAAAATTATTGAAATAGCTCTTTTGTTAAAAACATGTTTGAGATTGTTTTATGAAATATGTTGTTGCTCCATAAACCATTTGGCAAAGCTTCCTTTAAATTGAAAATAATACGTGATGATCTAGAGTTTTCCTCAACATTTTTATAATATGTGCAAATGGGTTTCCTTGAAGTTTCATTATTGCTAGTCTTATTACGATAAATCCTTAAGTTAACTTAAAAACCATCGCAAGAATGTTTCCTGAGACATTTTAATTGGGTGCCCGACTCTCTGATTCTTTTGGGCAAAAATGTAATGGTTATTAGGATAGTGAATAGAAACAACAACATTTCATCAAAACTTGAGACCGATTCTAATTAATTACAAATTATCTTACAGATCTCTTTCGGTGCTTTTTTTATCACATCGCCCCTGGTACCCTTTAAGCGATTAAGTAGTCCGGCTTGTAGAACTACTCCTCACGGCCCATAGATTCAAGAAACCTCATTACAAATTTTGATTTTTAAAAAATCAACAAACAAAGAAGTGGCAGAAAAAAACGTGACGTTTTATTGAAGTAATTGTCATGGGTTGCAAGGCGTGTTTACTTGAAGATTAAAGACAAATCAATGAGTCAATAGCGGGATCATCTTTATATGCAATTGATGAATCACAAACAACTCTCATAATCTCTAAGACTATTTGTTTCATATTAACCAAATAGTAAACTTTAAAAAAAAACAATCTTAACTTAAATATGATGAAACTTATATCTGAGGATCGCTTCCAGAAGTCAGATCGCTGAATTATTTAAAAGTCAGAATTACGATTTTTTAAAAAAAAGTGTAATATTAGAAAATCTATTTATCTTGTCTGAAGTCTCGATTTGCATTTGCAAATGGTTTCCGACCCGTCATGCGCAATGCGATGAAATTTAGTTTTAAGGTTAAAAGCAACGTTAGTGAAAGCTTTAAAATGCATGCCCTCACTTTATGAGGAGCGCTGAAACGAATAAAATATTTGCTTATGGTAATTGATCTTAGAGTGGAATTCGACTTTTCGGTTCCTAGCTTCTGGGGTTCTAAAATTATGTAGTAATCATCTTGTTTAGTAAAAATCATTTTAAAGAGAATTTGTATTTGACTGTTTTAATGCTATAAATAAACAAAGGTTTTGGAAGTAAATTTTGAAGTGTACTTCCAAGTCCACGTCTTATTTCTAGGGCTGTTAACGAATAATTTAAATTTAATCGTTAACTTTTGAAAAATTAACTATTAATTAATCGTTAATTCCTATTAAAACCAAACATTACACTGTATAATTTCATAATTAACACTTATTAAACATTCTTGTTGAAAATCTAAAGAACTCTGGAATGTCTCCTTTATATGTCATCTTTTAACCAACTACGCAAAAAGACAAGTGTGTTGACATTATTTGGTTCAAGTGATGAGTGGGTCTAATTGACAATATAACCAGACGAGCTGAACAATCATTCACGTGGAACTGAGTTAAATGTTATGCACAAAACGGTCTTGGCAAGAAATGACATTATAGGATATCGGTGTTCATTAAATTTCCACCACTGTAGAGGGTTAATGGATTCAGGAACTTTCATCTCCATTTTGTAACGCAGTAATTCATCAGAAGAGCTGTCGTCATTTTCTGTCTCTGAGTCAGACTCCATTACTGCCAGAGGCTTAATACGTTTTCATTTGGTTTGATAACTAGGCGAAGTGTTAGAACCATGGTAGGCAAACTTGATCAACATTTTGAACATTCCCGTCAGTCAATAATTTAAATCTTAAAACCAAAATGTTCGTGTAATCGTCAGGAAATTTGTTATTATTTATCGGCAGCTATTTTCTTTCGTTTTTTTTTACATTTTGACTTCCAATAATTTTTAAGTGATGGGTGGATTAATCGTTAAAAAATAATTTAATCGTTAAAATTTTGTAACGATTAATCGAGAAATTAATCGTTAATTTCCGCAGCCTTACTTATTTCTAATCATTTGTATTATCTGGATGTGTAGAATTAAATCGGTCACTTGATTGTTTAGAGAATTTCAACATTACGTCTAATGATTGTATAAAAAAATATTTGATCACCTACATTCTTGAAAAATATAAAATCTAGTTTCAGTGAATTGTATGGGGCAATCGGTTTTTGCAGTTTTTAGTTTTTTTTTATGTTTCAATAATGCTCATTGGATAATCGATTACGTTATTGTTCAGATAACTGAAAACTTATCATCAAATATTTTAGGGAATAGAAGTTACTAAAATGTTCAAGAGATATTAGTACTCGCTAGCTATTTTAAGGAGACTTAGACCCCAGATGTTTAAAGACCTATGAAAGAAACACATTTTCGAATGGAGAAAAACAGGTTTATATCATATACACTAATTTTTGAGGTGTCTGTTGGTTTAGACGAAAAGTGCTAACGGTAATTATAACGTGTATAAAATTTTATTTAAAAAAAAATTAAAGTAATATTATTACAAAAAATCCTCGCTCTTCAAAGTACACATAAGGAACAAACCCTGAATGTAAAAACTTTGCCGGAGTCTATGGAAAAGCTACTCTTTTCAACGAATAAATGAACACACCCGGTTTCCTTTTAAAAGTCTCTGAATGAAACAAGACGCATGCTTTATAAATATTAAGAAATCATTTATCTCTGTGAGTGCCTGTAGCATGCTGCCCTAAGCTTACGCGACATGCAATCTCTGAGATGGCCTCATAGGAGCATCCATTTATGTGCCGTGAAAATAGCGGCTGCTTTACTTCGCAACAAAAAATCAATTCGTTAATTAGTAGCGCAAAGCCTCGGGGCGTTATTAACGTATGGGCACATCCGAGTCACGGGTCTGAATGAAGCTTACGAAGATGTCTTTTAAGTTTGAGTGCACACTTGCAAAAAGTCACGTTTTCATATATAAAAATAAGCCGTTAAAATTAAAGACACACAGCTTGAGAATCTGGGACCTTTGACCTCTTGCAGACGAGTGTAAACATGTAATATAGACTCCGACGTCTGCGACAACACTAACACCGAGGAGTCGTGTTTACTATACCCCAGCTCCATTAGTTTTTTAATGGAGGCAGCTATTGGCATTTTAATCTAGACTGAGCGAATGAAATCTCTTTTCTAGGGAGTCTAAACAATAATTTGGAAATTTTATCCACTTGCTATTTAGCTAACTCATCACATGATAACTATTGATTATGTAAGTTGTATATTTCTTGAAGTGACTTGTGTGTTTTTTTTCGTTCAGTCAACCGTGAAGTTGAAAACGCATTAAGTGAAGCAGGAGATCAATTATTTAATGGATTATCCTTGAATAAAAAATAATATATATACCTAAAAATGTCAACAGAATTAATCGTCACAATATTTTATATAAAAAGAACTTTGTAAAATCTTTATACATAGCGGGGTTTAAAACAAAGCCAGAATGGAACGTTGAAACAAACAATACAAATAGAATAAACTAATTCCAGGTGCATAGGTTTGTTTATAATATGGTTCCTTTCAAGAGGAATCCATGGGATGTATCAGGAGAGAGAATATTAAAATTTTCTCATTTAAATAAATATATTTATTTTATAACATTTCGTAACGCTATTAACTATTTTTCCCCGTAATAAAAGTGCACCTGCTACTGTCAAGGATGATTATGTACTTTAGTTGAGGATGTCAATAGCTTACTACCCACTGAACGTCATAAATCAAAGTTAGTTGAAGTCTGAATCATTTTGACTCAGTTCTTCAGCATTATAAAAAATCACTTCCTTATAAAATACTATACAATTGTAAATGAAAAAAAACTACTCTTTTGTACAATAATATTCGTACACAAAATCAAGGATATTATAATTCACAAATATATAACACTGTTCAATATGGTCACAGAAGTGACCCAAATTTACCTGCGCCAAGCATCAGTTGCACACATCTCCAAACTGGCTCGTCTATCACATGACTTCTTACACATGCTCTCTCAAAATCACACTTACCGGTACTTATTTTCTATAATATTATTCCTCTTCTTTAATTTTGCATTGTCAATTTGATGTGGTATGCTACACTAGAGGATAAGGGAACAAAGAGGAAAGTAGTAATAATTAGTAATAAATAGGGCTGCGGAAATAAACCATTAGTTTCTCGATTAATCGTTAACATTTTTTAACGATTAAATTTTTATAAACGATTAATCGACCCACCACTTATAATTGTACCGGAAGTCAAAAAGTAAAATATTTCGGCAGATAATGTAAACTAATTTACGGACGATTACACGAACATTTTGGTTTTAAACTATTGACTGACGTGAATGTTCAAAATGTTGATAAAGGTTGTTTCAATTGAGAGAAATGGTATTTTCCTACCATAAGATGTTCCCTCTAAGTCTAAGCTTCGTTGTTCCGCGTGCAAAGTTTAAAAAAACAAAACAACTCGTGTGCAAAGTTGCACAGTGTCCATTTTTTGTACAATATTCTACAAAATTTGCTGCGCGGGGATTCTAAAATCTTGCATGTCGTCGGTCAAATATCTGCGCAGCTGCGCTGCTTAAAGGTAACATTACTGCCATGGTTCTAACACTTCGCTTACATATCACCTGCAAACAAAACATCAACTACAGTATCAGAAAATTCAGCTGAGACAATCTAAAGCTATGTGAATGATAGTTCAGCTCGGCTGACTATATTGTCAATAAGACTCACTCATCATTTGAACCAAATAATGTCAATACACTTGTCAGTTTGCCTTGTTGGTTAAAAGATGTCTTTTGACGAAGACATTCCAGTGTTATTTCGATTTTCGACAAGTATTTTAATAAATGTGATTTATGACACCATACATTTCAATTTTTGGCCTTAATCGAAATTAACGATTAATTAATCGTTAATTTTTAAAAAGTTAATGATTACATTTAAATTAAGCGTTAACAGCCCTAGTAATAAATAATACATAAAGCAATTAATTCTAACTTTGAAATACAACACAAAGTTAATCTAATTTTGCATGCAAGAAAAACTAAACACTTACAACTTATCATGTCGAGATGGCTGACAATGGCCTTTAATTGCAGAATCACCTACAGACCCAAAAACATTACATGAAGCCAGGTAGCATTTAAAAAAAGAAAAGAATTACTTTTTTTCTTCTTTATATCGACGTTTACATCAGTCGAGCTGAATAAAGAGTTTAACGGGTGTACTTTAAGCACCATTTCCTTATTGATGGCGTATTGCATCAATGGCTTGGCCTGAATAGAGACGGAAACTTCCTTGTAACAGTTGACGTCTTTAAGAAACTTGGTCGTTGCTATGTTTTTATGTAGATGTTATAATTTATGAAATAAAAAAGGAATTGCCATTTTAAGTACATGTCGGGAATCTACAGCCGTGACACGTCCAAAAAAATCAAGAGGTTTCCTCGTCATCCAGCAAACCAAAAGGTTTCCTTGTTATCGGTTTGATGGAATAATATCACGGTTCAGACATGCGGTCATTATTTTGTAATTAAAGATTTTGTATATAACAAAACTTTTACTAGAAGCAAAAGGAATTCTGTTCTTGGCTTATGTTATTCCTTGAAAAGTTTTAAATGTCTATTGTAAGTATTTGAAAAAGCAAGAAATACTCATTACTCACATTCACTTACACACATACACACGTTTTTGCTAGCCGTAAAAGATAATTAAAAATACACGTTCTCAATGTGCTCTCTGTATTTTCTGAGTGTTCTCTGTATGTTCTCAGGATGTTCTCTGTACGTTCTCATGACGTTCTCTGTATGTTCTCAGGATGTTCTCTGTGTTTTCTTAGCTTGACCTCTGTATGACCTCATGGTGTTCTCTTTTTGTTCTCTAGTGTTCTGTTTATGTTCTTATGGTGATATCTGAATGTTCTCATTTTTTTATGTATGTTCTAGAACAAGGGAAGTTGGACTAACTCAATGTCAAAATATGTCTTGGTGTTTCCAACCAAATTAAAAGAAATTTATTGTGGATATTTACTGACACATTTTCGTTGTCATAGCTTCGCATATTTGAATGCCAAGCAAAATGTGTCTATGGACAATTTTCTATTAAAAAATTGCAAGTTACCAAATTCATAATAATCTTTCTAAAACGCCAACTCAGGACAAAGTGTTTAAAGCACCAACCAGAGACAATGTGTTTAAAGCACCAACAAGAGACAATGTTCATTAAGCACCGATCAGAGACAATGTGTTTAAAGCACCTACCAGAGACAATGTGTTTAAAGCACCAACAAGAGACAGTGTGTTTAAAGCATCGACCAGACACAATTTTTTTAAAAAGTTAAATAAATTCAATGAAGTTCTTCTGTTTGGTCTTCTGTTTGGTCTTCTGTTTGGTCTTCTGTTTGGTCTTCTGTTTGGTCTTCTGTTTGGTCTTCTGTTTGGTCTTCTGTTTGGTCTTCTGTTCAGCGATCTCCACTTTAAGCCCTCGGAACGCCAGACATTTGCAATCCGCTAATCAGTTACCAGGATTTTCTCAAGGATTTACGGCTTACTTCCACTACTACTTTCTTGTAATACAATTGAGCTTAACAGTACAGCGGTTCTCAAAGTGGCTTAGTACATTGAACCCTAACCGCTATACTTACTTGGTTCGAGGAAATAAACAACTGACGTCTAGGCCTGTCACGTGGTAACTGTGACGTTAATAATTTTAAAATACCTTTAGCTTTGCGGAGTCAGAAAAAAACAACTTTATTTCATGCCAAAATAGTCGGCAATTTTTTAAAACTGAAACTATTTTGTTTTATTAAAGATGTGGTTTTGGATAAATTTTTAATTTATTTGACGGTCTTTCCAATTAAGCCCGTACAATTTCATTGACCCGGTATCAGATTCATGTCTTGAAACTTGCTGTAATCACATTTTCCATCCGAGATTAGTCCCTTAGTTTGCTCGTCTTTGAGGGCTCAGGGATTCGATGATGTGTATTTTTAAGTGACCGTGGACTGAGACAAACGTCCATTCAGCTTGACCATGAGATCCATGTCTTCAATTCACGTCATAAGCTTCTAAGCAGCTGGCTTATGGTAATGTCTAAAGTCGTATGGACTACAGATTTCTTGAAATGTACGCGCTCCGAGGGAATCTGAGTCCGACTGTACTGAGGCTTTGATCTATAGATTATTTAAGTTCTATTTATTATAAGGATTGATTAACTTGGTTTGCATTCGTTGCGACGAGCGCTGCTCAGTAGATACATTATTATTCGCTGCTAATAAGTATTTAAATAATTAGCGGGCCAAGTTTTTTTTAGGTTAAATTCATTAAAGAGTTATTTATTATATAAATACAACTAGGTTGCGTGTACAGGTCTGAAATTACCAAACATCATACGAAGCACCATAAGTTATCATTACATATTTTATTCACTTATGATAAAGTTGTATTTTATTCAGTAAGACCTACACTGAAACAGTGAAACAGTGATGAACGGAAACAAGTGAGTATACTAATAACTCGTTCAAAGTAATTTAGTAGGAAATATATTAACTTTTTGAAAGTCCCTTACAGTGAAATCGAGTGCGTTATTAATTATTATAAACAAGCTTTTATTTCTAGTAATAGATATTAATAAAAAAAATAAAAAATCTTATTCTATAGCCTCTGCATAATACAAGTAAATTCAATAACTCAATACAGCAGGACATGCTGCCAATCAGTGATATCTTTAATTGAGATCCAAAAATATTATTTAGTTTTAATCCTGTTCATTCATCCGTGAGCTTTTAATGTTTTCCGTCCGCGAAACCCTTGCTTGGTGGAGATTGGACACAACGGATCTTATGTGGAATCGAATGCCAGAAAAAAAATTAAATTACTGAACATTGGCAAAATTCAACAATCAATCATTTCTAATGTTCAAGTAACATTAGTAAATTAAAAATGACTCCAGACTATTCTAACGTTACAGTATGTTTGCTTATTTTTATACTGTATGAAGCAAATGAATAACTACTTCCTGATATTTATTTAAGAGCTACCGTAGACAGTACAACTTAGTCTCATTTGACTCAAACAAGACTCTGGGTAAACAAAGTATAGCGAAGAAATATATGTCACTGCCTACCAATAACACTGACCGTATTGACCGTCCCCAATGATTGTGACTGCGTGATCTCATCATAAGGATATCGGATCTAATTGCCGACGTTCTCGGGTGCTAATTGCTTGTAATTGCGCCCCTCCTGTGGGGGTTCTTCCCCAACGCCACGCCAACTGTTCAGACGCTGTTCGTGTCTAACCTTGTTCTAATCCACGATGACGCATCTCAAAGTTCGTGTTTGTAGGCAATACATCTAGCCTTCATCCGGACCGTGAAAATGGCTGCAAGACAATCGTATCAGAGACAGAGTGGAAACATAAGTATTTCTTGAAACCAAAAAAATAAAATAAACCATTTAAGCATCAATAAACTATGCGTCATATCATAAGACTTTTTTTATGTACTTCAAATCAATAATAAAAAAAACAGTAAAAAAACAAGTTTTTGACTATAAATCCTATATGTACGAGACATAACTAAAAAATGTTCATTATAATACGCAGCGTAAGACCATCCAAAAATACAAAATTGCAGTTGTGTCGTAAAACATGTTTAACATAATGCGCACCGATCAGGAATATGTTTTATAAAAAGTGTTGTCAATAAAATTCGCACCTTATTGCGCGACAGGAAAGGTCGTTCAATATTAATACGCACCGCAACACTATAGCAAAAAAATTCAACATGATACATAGTGTAACGATATAACTTTATATTTCTCTTTTATGTAGGCGTTCTCACAGTAATTAATCTTGTGCACAATAATTCACTGAAGAATTCGTTTATCCAAAACAACTTTAATATACATATATATCGTACACATAAGAATCATTTGAGGTAATATAACGTGGAAATCTTGAGTTATTCACTATACATGCTTCCCTGTCGGAAGTCTACACACAACTGTTCGCCCAACACTTTCAACCAATAGAAATGCTCCTTTCTTCTCGCGTCCACCATACATGTGACCTTACGTCACAAAATTATGTTAATCAGATGTGACATTCACCCCCATCCTTCAAAAAAAAATGTTTATGAAATACAACATTTTTGGTCTTCATAAAATCAAATCAATCTATATCTATATTCAAATTTCAAATATTTATCATCAATGAACATTCATTTTCTTACATACAACTTCTGGATATAGAATCAATGAGAAAAAATCTGTAGGACTGTAACAGTCTAAACATAAGAAATAATGAGAAAAAATCTGTAGAACTGCAACAGTCTTAACATAAGAAATAATGAGAAAAAATTTGTAGAACTGCAACAGTCTTAACATAAGAAATAATGAGAAAAAATCTGGTGGACTGCAGCCGTCTACCTGTGCTGAAAAAAATGAAAATGGACTTTTAAACACATCTGTAATTTTGTGTAATTAAAACATTTAAACACTCAATATTATTAAAATTAACTAATAATCCAGTGGAATTCAAACACTGTTCCTTGTCCATTGTTCAACAAATAAAAACATTAATATAATTACAGTCTCTGTTTGTATCCTTTAGGAATTCCCAGACTAATGTTAAAACAGTCTCTTATTTTATCATTTAGTAATTCACAGAATGTCTTTTTAATAGTCTCTGGTTTTATCAGTTAGGAGTTCACAGAGTGTCTTTATTTATTGTCATTCTACTTAATATGTCTGCAACCACATTGTCCTTTCCCTTCACAGGTTTAATGTCAAATTTGTAGTCGGCTAATAGCATAGCCCAACGATTCACTTTGGCGTTGCTGATCTTCTTCTTGTTGAATGCCACAAGTGGTTTGTGGTCTGTTAGGAGAGTGAATGTTCTACCTAGAAGGTATTTTTGAAGTTTTTGTAGAGCCCACACTATGGCTAGACATTCTCTCTCTATGGTGATGTAGTTACACTCTGTTTTGGTCAAGTTTCTGCTAAGATACTGTATAGGATGTAGGATACCATCATGTTCTTGCATGAGGCACGCTCCTAATGCAATGGACGATGCATCGGTAGAAACAATGAAAGGTTTGTCCCATTGAGGTGTAACTAAGATGGGTTTCTTCCTGAATGCCTCCTGAATGTTCTCTAATGCGTTGAGGCAATCTCCTGGAAATTGAAATTTTCTAATATCTTTGGTTTTTGTAACTTCTGTTAGTGGATGAACTATTTCTGCATAATTTGCAATAAAAGTTCTGTAAAAGTTACATAGTCCCAGCAGGGCTTGCACTTGTTTTTTAGATTTTGGGACAGACAGATTAAATATCTTGTTTTCATTTTCTGCAGTGGGAGTGACTGCACCGCCTCCTATTCTGTATCCCAAAAAATATATATACTTCTTTCCAATGTTGATCTTTTCTGGTGAGATTGTCACATTATGTTTCTTGAGTCTATCCAGTACAGCTTCAAGTGTATGGATATGTGATTCCCAATCTTTAGTGTGGATGCATATATCGTCGACATAATGTACCACATTTGGAATTCCTTTTAGCATCACTTTCATAAATCTGCTAAAAGTGGCCGTACTGTTGACCAGTCCAAATGGCATTACTAACCATTCATACACCTCATCCATGGCTATGAATGCAGTGTATTGTATAGAATCAGGATCCATGTCAATCTGCCAAAAACCTCTGTTTACGTCAAATGTAGTGAATATTCTGGAAGTACCAATTATGTCTATAATGTCTCTTGGGTCTCCAATAGGTTCATGGTCCAATTTTGTAATATTATTCAACTGTCTGTAGTCACAGCACAGTCGAATCTTTCCATTCTTCTTTTTTACTATGACAGTTGGTGAGGTATAGTTAGCTTCAACTGCTTTTCTTATTTTGTTTTCTTTAAGTAGGTAGTCAATTTCTTGCCTTACTGTGTCTCTATGTGCCATTGGAATAGGGTATACTTTGGTCTTGAAGGGTTCATGTTCCAAAACTTGTATCTTGTGAGTCACAGTTTTTGTGTTGCCTGTTTCTTTTGTTATGACACCTTTGTATTTTTGAAAAATTTTGATCACTCTGTGTTTCACATTATCTGGTATGTCAGATGATATTTTTTCACTGTCAAGACTGTTCATTTTCATTGCATTGTCATTTTCATCATTTACCTTGATGATGACATTAACAGTTTGCTTTCCTTCTTTATTGTCATCATATGTTCTTAGTTTGTCAATATGTAATTTTTTCACATGTCCTTTGATATTGACACTATATGTGACATCACTAAGTTTCTCTTCAATTTTGTATGGACTTTCCCATGTGATTTCATTCTTTGTGTTTGGAAAGCATACTAGGACTTGTTGTTCAGGCTCAAATGTTCTCAAATGTCTGTGTCTATTTTTGATTTCTCTATGTCTTGTACTTTGCTTGATTAGTCTTTGCTTTGCTGCTTCAATACTGTAAAGTATTTTATCTCTAGTGTCTGACATCAGCTGATATCTGTCCTGTATGGCATCTTGTTTACTTATAAGCCTTTCTTTGAAATTCTTTAAGGGCACTTGCAGGGTTTTGGCCAAACATTAACTCAAAAGGACTAAAGCCAGTGCTTTCATGTTTGCTGCTGTTGTATGCAAACAGTACTAAGGGTAAATATTCATGCCATCTGTCCTCATGGTCCACTGTCACCTTTAATAGCATATTCTTGATGGTTTTGTTTAGTCTTTCAATCACTCCATTTGACTGTGGATGGTACACTGTGCTGTGTACTTGTGTAATGTTTAACATTTTCATAATGGCTTGTGTCATCTGACCCTTGAATTGGCTGCCATTGTCCGACAGAAGTGTTTGAGGGAAACCATATCTGCTAAAAACATTGAGTAATGCGTTGCATATATTTTCTGCATCTATTCGCTTCAGTGGGATAGCTTCACCCCATCTGGTGGCTATGTCCGCTATGGTTAGAGCATACATATGTTTCTTCTTTGACATCTTTTTGAATGGTCCTATCAGGTCTATAGCGATTTTCTCGAATAAAAAGTTTGCCTTGTCAGATGATTGTATGGGTGCTGTGTGCCTCCCATCTTTGGGATTATGTCGTAGACACACTGTACATGCCTTGATGTATTCTTTTATCTGCCTTGCCATTTTAGGCCAGTAAAAGTTTCTGCTATTGTAGTAATTGTTTTCTTGGCGCCCATATGTCCACCTAAAGGACTGTCATGTGTCATTTTGATAATGGTTTCCTGTAACTTTTTGGGAAGAACCACTCTTTTGCACGTACCTTCCTGTGCAATGTTTATTAATATGCCTTTATCTAGCTTTTAATTTTTGTTGTGGCCTGTTTCATTGTCTTTGATAAGTTTCATTTTTATTTCCCTGATTGTGTTATCTTCTTCTTGTAGTTGTTTGAACTCTTGTTTGGACATCAGTTGGCTTCCTATTTCAAGTTTCTCATCAACTTCAATGTCTGTGATCTCTTTTCTTTTTGTGGTGGCTCTTGTTTGTACAGTAGCACATACTTGATGGTTGTTGTCATGCCAGGCCTTGTATACTTCATCAGTATTGTCCACCACACCTTCAATGTTCCCTATAATAAGATCACAAATGGCGTCTTGTAAAACTCTGGCTCTAACTTTACCATGAAACCAGGGTGAGTTGATGGTGAATATTGCAGTTGGACACTCTCTCTTTGTGCCATCAGCCATTATCAGTGTGTCTTTTTTCCCATCATACTCTTCTTCTTTCACCATCTTATCACGGACTACAATTGTTGTGCATCCAGTGTCACGAAGACACATACACTTTCGATCATTGATGTACACTGGGTAACATTTCAGTGTGCCATGATCCTTGATAGTGGCCACAGTACTACTAGATTGTGATTCTTCTTGTTTCATTTTTCCTTTATTATCTCTCTCTTGGTAGTCATTCCTTCTCCAGGGCTGATCATGATTTCTGTATCTGGAGTCATGATTGTATCTGCCTCTCCATGATCTTCTACATTTGCTTTCAAAATGACCTTGTCTTGACCTTTCTTCTGTTTTCTTTCTTATAGGGCTGCCATTAGGTGACACCCTATTTGGTTGTCCTTTATTGTGGTAACACTGCTTCGCCATATGTCCTGGCTTGTTACAGTACCAGCAAATAGTTTGTCTGTTGCCTTGGTTTGGCAGACTCTGGTTTCTCATACCTTGCCTTTTTTCTTGACTTTTAATTTGTATTGCTGCAAATATGTCTTGTCTCTTATCCATTTCCACATTCGGATGAGAGTCTTTGAATGTTCGTAATGCATTTGTTAGCTCTGCTTGAGTACGAACTTTCTTGTCAGTCAAATATGTGAATAGGGTTGGTGTTGCATTTTCTAAAAACTTGTCAATTAACACCATGTCTATTATGGCCTTTGGGTTGCTCGTATCTATCGCTGTCAGTTCCAGCCATTTTGTTAGTTTGACTTGTGCTTCATGTACTATGATCTGTGGATCTTTGTCCATCTTGATTCTCATTTCATGAAATTCTCTTCTATAATTATTTTCTGACTTTCCAAAATGACATAGAAGTGCCTTTTTGACATTCTTATATCTGCTTTTGTCTTCTTTGGCTATACTGTTATAAGCTTCAAATGCTTCTCCAGTTAATTGAGTCATCAGTTGTGCTGGCCAATCTTCTTCATTATAGCCTTTCATAGCCATTATGGATTCGAAATAATCCAGATAAACATCCATTTTTTCTTTTTGGCTATCATATTTTCTTACTTTGATAGTATCCCTTGGTGCTGACCTTCTATTTGTTTCATCACCAGGATTGGGGCCACTACTGTCTCGCTCCTTTTGTAATTTTAACTTATCGACTGCAAGTTGTTCAATTTCTCTTTTTACTATGAGTCTTTGCATCTCTTTTTCTTCAGCAATTCTTGCTTTTTCTTCAGCTTCTCTTTGATTTTCTTTTTCTTCAGCTTTTCTTCGCTGTTCTTTTTCTTCAGCTATTCTTTGATTTTCTTTTTCTTCAGCAACTTTTTCTTCAATGATATCTCTCATTTCTTTTCATTTTAGTCCCATCTCTTTAGCTATGGCGGTGAATCTTTCGTAGTAATCCATGTTTTGTTTGATTGAATAATATGAATCTAGCAATTCGGTAAGGAATGTATGTATATATATTGATAAAGTTATAAATCGTCCAAATGAAAAATCTTGAATTCAAAAATGTTAAGTTCAAATAAGTGACACGTCTAAACCATGAAATCTAGTTAATGACAAGGTGAGACAACAAAAGAATCCTCACACGGGATCTTTAGTATACTTTATATATACGCTCCCTCAGATTGACAAAATATATTAAATGGTCCGATCGTTTTGAATAAAAGTCACTTGGTTAAAATTTCAATTTTTGAGTAGTTTTTAAACAATTTAGTTCACTCCATTAATCCAAAATTGCGATAATCAAACTCTTCACACAATGAATGGATAAGAATTCCGTTTCTTTATTTATAATTCACACCAACACATTGAATAGTCCATAGCTTCTCAGTTCGATGTTATGTTTACAAATTTTAATATTTCCTGGAATCAACTAGCACTGATCCTGTTGACGTCACGACCTATATATGTTCACCGTGTGTCACCATTCAGTAAGCCTACACGACCCAGATTCCAGTACTGTGTAGTATGCTTGTACTGTCGTCGAATGTGACGTAGAACCAACTAGTCTGATCCAGTTTTATACACTGCGGATATCTGCCGTTTATGCCGCCATTTTGAAATCTTCTTGTATTTTCATTGAACTACAAAAGTTTATTCACAGCTTCTTACGAACTTGAATATTCAAAAAATACTATAGCTGTTATGATTTCTTATTTTAAAGAATACTTTCCTTTTTTTGAAATATCCAATACTTATTTCCACGAAACCTCTTTCTTGAAATCTCTTGTACAGTGTTCACATAGAACTTTTACTTCGACACCAATGTAACTATATAAATATGACTATGTCACACAATATTAATCTTAGGGCACTATTATCCGCTGAAGAACTTTGTTTATCCACAAATCACTTTAATATATATATATATATCGTACACATGAGAATCATTTGAGGTAATATAACGTGGAAATCTTGAGTTATTCACTATACATACTTCTCTGTCGGAAGTCTACACACAACTGTTCGCCCAACACTTTCAACCAATAGAAATGCTCCTGTCTTCTCGCGTCCACCATACATGTGACCTTACGTCACAAAATTATGTTAATCAGATGTGACACATAGAGATAAAATAAAATAATCTAAAAATTCAATAATTTAATTACAGTACATGCGATCGATCTGAAATTTTGAAACATATTTTTTATCATCGGTACGAAACTGCCTGCAAATTTCAGCTCGCTAGCTTACGAGGAAGTGGGTTAAAAATCGATCAAAAGTTTTGGCGAAAAGCAAGCAAGCAAACAATCAATCAACCAAACAGAAACCACGAGTTAATATAAAGGATTTAAATACAAACACTAATGTAATTTACAGCCGTTATATAATTCTGGAAAGAAATTATATTTCCTTTTAAAAAAAATTTCACTAACTGACAGACTTGTTGGGTGAATTCCCCATTGGCATCTGGACTACCAACGCGGGGGTTGCGTGGCAGCGCGCTCGACTGGCGTACCGATGGTCACGGGTTCGAATCCATGTGAAGGCAAGGATTTGTTCCCGGGGCCTAGGACGTCCCTGAGTCACCCAGCTCCAAATGGGTACCTAACTCTAGTTAGGCGGCTGGGTAAAGCGTGGGACCCACAAAGCCGTGGCCTGTGAACGCTGCATCACTTGCCAACAGATCATCTGTCATGGTCTGTTGACGCAAATATCTTCTGCAGAGAAGGAACGTCTGTATAAATAAGATAAGATAAGATATAAATGACTAAAACTTGTTTAAAGTGTTAATTTGTTCTTTTGTAGCTTTACCGCGGTTTTTTCTTCTATCCATAAACTAAGTACTCTAAATAAATATCACATTGTCTCTATTATACCTTCAAAAATAGCAGACCTCACTGAAAAGGTAAACTGATCACATGCCCAGCAATGTTCCCTCTAAGGTTCATTCGTCCGTGAGCAAAATAATAATAATAAAAAAACAAAAAAACTCGTGAGCAAAGTTGCACGGGATCTATTTTTTGTGCAATATTTTATTTTACAAAATTTGCTGCGCGGTAAATATAAACTACTACGCGGCGTCGGTCAGATATCTGCGCAGCCGAGCAGCTTAAAGCGAACATTGATGTCAAGGTCAGTTTATTAAATACCTAAAGTAAAGAAAAGATGTGGGGGATTTAAAGATTGAGCTAATAAAGCACGAATTTTAAGAATTAGCTTTTGTTTATGCCTAAGGTAAAGGTCGTTTTGAATAAACTAAACTCAAGCAAGTGAGTTTTTAAAAGTAATTTCATCCTTGAAATCCTTGCACATGTAAATACAAATTTGTAAAAAGTAGGTCTAAAACTAAATTAATCAATGCATCTAATTGCCAAGACTTATTTTGAGCATCAATATACATAATTCCCGTTGTCTGTATGTATGGATATAATTGTAATGCTGTAAGGGGCGCTGCGAAATTTGTAATGCTGTTAGGTGGCGCTGCGAAATTTGTAATGCTGTTAGGTGGCGCTGCGTTCGATTTTGTTTGATTGCACCAAAAATAACACTTTTTGAACGTTCCGCATAAAATTGTTCAATATGATAATAAATGAATCAAATAAAAATAAATAAAATAAATCAAAGTTCTGTATTACGTTAATTTTAAATCTGATGTGTATTTATTTTGAAAACATCAGTCATTTTTGACGGGTGATACACTAGTTTCACAATAATAAGAGAGAGCTTTCGACAGAATTACGCACCTCCATTTATGATGGTGTAATAAAATATAGAATTAACGAGATAAAGAGAATTGTTTATTTATTTGTAACTTTCGAGAATCCGTGCGCACTTTATTGAACTTCTAGAGGACTTCGCCTTCACCAGCAAAATACACACTTAATCTCTACACCGATGGGGATGTAACTAACTCATCACACCTTTCAAATGCAATAAAACATACTATTTACCAGAGGCGTCACTAGCGTTGGTGTCGCCCGGGGCGGTAGCTCATGGTGTCACCCCTTCATGACTGAAGGGACCGTCCATAAATGACGTCACGCGAGGTTGCCGATTTTTACCCCACCCAGCGTCATGCTTTGTCACAAAAACTTAGACCCCACCCCTTTTTTACGATATGACGTCACAAAGCTTTGACACCCCCCCCCCAAGCCGTATTTTCTCAATAAAAATTAGCATGTTTCAAATTATTTTTAAATCCTTTATATTAACTCGTGGTGTCTGGTGGCTTGCTTGCACCCTTGCGCCATTGCTTGTCGCCAAAACTTTGGACCAATTTTTAACCCATTTTCTCGTAAGCTAGCGAGCAGTTTCGTACCGATGATAAAAACAATGTATCAAAATTTCAGATCGATCACATGTACCGTAATTAAATTATTGATTTTTTAGATTATTTTATTTATTCCTATGTATCATGTTAATTTTTTAGATAGAGTGTAAGGGTGCGCATTATATTGAACAACCTTTCTGTCGCGCATTGATCATGTCGGTTGATCATTTCTAAGATCGTAAAACGTCATAGCTCAAAGAGTAATGTTCTATCTTTAGATTACATTTTAGCGGAACAATTTTTTACAGCGTAAATGAAGTCGAATCACTATGTTCTTAAAATTGTTAGCATAATAAAATTACGAAACTGTTTTTCCATTTTCAAGTCCAATTTGCCGTCTAAAATTAACTAAAAATTAACAAATAGCTGACAAAATACATCCTTCTCCATATACCTACATGTACACATTGACTCGTATCTTTTATTAAATTTTTTATGAAATCTGTCCTTAAAAAGATAAATATAGCCCCAAGGAGGTTTGAATTCAAACCTCCTTGTATAGCCCCAATATTTCTATTAATAGCTCTCCGCCATATTATGACAAGGCCTATAGGTGCGTATTTTATTGACACCACTTTTTACAAACATATTATTGATCGGTGCGCATTATATTAAACATGTTTTACGACACAACTGCAATTTTGTATTTTTGGATGGTTTTGCGCTGCGTATTATAATGAACATTCTTTTAGTTATGTCTCGTACATAAAGGATTTATAGTCAAAATTTTGATTTTTTACATTTTTTATTTTATTTTTCATATAAAAATGTATTTTGGGTAAGTCTTCACTCTAATATCGTAACACGCGTGAAGTCATTGAAAACGTAATTAAATAAATGGTAAACAATCAAATATTTAAGTGGAACTTTTATTTAAAGTTGCGCGTTTTTGATGTGACGTCACATTTCTCAAACACCCCCCTCCTCGTACCACATCGTCACAGATGCGTGACACTCCCCCTATGGCGGATTAAAAGGGGGGTGCTGAACGGGCTAAAGCCCCCAATAATTTAAGGACCCCAAACTTATATGAATTATAGTGAATTATAGTGTATCATAAAGATGCAGGCTATTATGTTTGTACGAATCCCTGAAAATGCCTTGGACAGTCATACGGCAATGCTGCAAATGAGTAGGAAGTATAACGGAAACCAGGCTACTCTTCGTGAGAAGTTCATTGTAGCTCATTATATGCCGTGCACAGCTCATTCCTTTAATTTGGTTGGGAAAAGAGCAGCATGTTGTCCTGCTGCGGTCAGATTTTTTTGTCTTCTGCAAAATCTTTATACCCGGCTTGTTGCATCTACTCATCGTTGACAGGTACTTCAAAAACATCTGAAATTGATACATGCTAACAAAGCCTTGTCTGACACAAGATGGTCAGCTTGACATGATGCTGTAAGGACTATTAATAACTCATACCTTGAGAATATCGCAGCACTGTAAGAATTAGCAACAAATGAAAATCAGCCACGTGACTTTCGACTTGAAGAAGAAGGATTTCTAAAGGAAATTGAACAACTGGAAGTCGCTATTTAACTGAAATTTGGGAAACAATTTTAGAAAGGAAGTATCTCATTAAGTTTGTTAAAAGATAGCATTCTTAATTTGATTCCTATGAAAACAAAGGAAAGGAAAAGTCCGTGGTAAAAACAGTGTAAACAATCTTCAATACTATCAAACAAAAAAGAAAGCGTCAGTTTGATAAAGGGACATCAACAAAACAGTACTCTCCTCCAGTCAAAAATCCAAGATTGAGGTATTTCTGGTCATCATTGACAAACTTTCTTAAGCCCTACAACATCGGTTAGGCGCATATAAAGACATACATGAGAAATTTGGCTTTCTTACATACTTAACTGAGCTCAGCAATTTCGCCACCCGATGGGCAGCAGCCAAGTTAATGGAAGAAAATTCAAGTGATATCGAAGACTGCTTACCTTCAGAATTAGTCCAATTTTCAGAACTCTCAAAATAGGTATTGTCCAGCCCTAGGCTCAGGGTAATGAAAAGGAAGTAGCACAAAGCGAAACTCAAAAAACGTGCACAGGGCTAAAATTTTTGCTGATTTTGAATGAGCTATATTTCACACAGTCCTTTACAAATGTACACATCGCACTTCACATCTATCTTTCAATGATGACATAAAACTGCAGCTGAGAGCGATCCTTTTCAAAGTTGAAAAGAATATATAATGAGTTTGAATTTGCATGGGAAAAAAAAGACTGAATATGCTCTCTCTTCTCTAATGAGCATTGAAAAGGAACTTGTAAGCTTACTCAGCTCTATTGACTTGATTGAAAACTTCGCCATTTGAAAAATTCGCAAACGAAATTTGAAGGTTGAAATAATAATCATACATATTTTTCAATCATTTTTGTTATTTCAATTAGAGAAAACAATTTGTTACCTCATGGAAAAAAATATTTAAAAAATATTTTATAATACGGAATAACGCGTAATATTATTCTTTATGGGGGCGCGTTCGTAACCACGAAACAGCGTAAGTCAGGATGGGACCGTCGTAACCGGAGGACTACCTGTATATAAACATGCATATCTATGCTTTCACGCCTTTAATAAATATATATATAACAAAATATTAACTCAAAGACATTGAAATCATAATTTTCCTCAAGAAAAACATCAACAAAGAAAACCCATCTTTTGGTGTGTTTTTTTGGGTTTTTTTTTGGGGGGGGGGATAAAAATCGTATCCCCCACCCCACTGTGGTGGAGGGAGTTGTGAGGTGGGATTCGTCCATGCTGTCGGGGTGTCCAAGCCCAAATGGCTTTATATCTTTTAAAACATAACATACTGCCTCTTTCATTCCAGCCGTTTTTTAAAGATCTCTCTGCTGCGAATGTTTCTTTTCTTTTTTCCTAATTTGTTTTAATGTTGTTTGTGTTTTGGGACTGTTTTATTATTGCAAGTTAACTGATATTTTTTTAATAAGAGTTTTCGCGTTTAACGTATTTCATTGTATTTCTTAATTTCTTTCTAGATTAAAAAATGTGTCATCTTTTTTTTTCTGACATAAAATCGTACACAGTAAAATTTTAGGCTCGGGTGTCACCCCCTGATGGGTGTCACCCGGGGCGGCCCGCCCCCCCCCCTAGTGACGCCACTGCTATTTACCTTAAATATAATAAAGTATACTAAAATCTTTCCTTTTTAAAAAAGAAACCAACATAACAATTGATTATTCTTTCTGTCCTTGCCGGGAACTTAAAAAGGAAATTTGTAATTATGCAGATTTTCCCCCGTAAAGAAATACATGAAGGCAGCTTTAGTACCAGGTCTAAAAAAGGCGGACATGAATTGTCTGTGGCAGAGTGAACTTTGCAAGCCTAATCCGATGTTTCCAAAGCGTTTCTTTACAATATCCTGTTTGTGGCCTTGACCCCAAAAATAGCGACGCTACTTCAACAGGAAGCAGCCTTGAAGTAAAACGGCCAAGGTCATATAAAGTTACTAAAAAAACGCCTTTAGATTTATTCAAGAATTTTACCCTCACGTACTAACTAAAAATTTTAAAGTGCCGAATTGGGGATTTCAAATTATGTGCTCGTTTGAGTTGAAATCGGATCTTTATAAGCTTGAGATTAGAAAAATTATAGAAACTATGAAGCTTTTTTTCCCCCTTTAACAAATTTAGTAAAGTTGAAACAAGATTTAAAAGATCACTAGTGTTTACCTTTGATGATGTGTATGTATATAATCTTCGATTTTGATATATGAAAATTGGTACTTGGTATGTGTGAAAAACCTTCCCAAAGTTTAGTTTTAAAACAAAATTTTCATAGTGTCGTTTGTTACCATAAGATTAAATAAGATTCTAATAGTGACTTCAAACACATATTTTTTTTAATAGTCTTGAGCTTCCATAGATTTTGCTTTTGCTCAAAGCTGGTCCAAAGAAAACCATTTCATGATCAAATGTGAGCGTTGTTGTGAGAAATATAGTTGTTTTTACTACGAGAAGTTTTCGTATTTTAAAAATTAATTTTAATGTCAGCAGTTCATATTTAAGTAGTTAATTCCCCAATGAAGGGCCCATGACTTGAATAAATAAATATTTAATGTTTTTGTTTCTTCAGTGGAAATAAATGTAATTATGTCTACAGCATGAGTTAAATAATTTTTTCATCATTGAACGTGTAAAGGAAAAAGCTTAAATCTTGTTATACATTTAGCAGATGTCTTTTTTTAAAAAAAAGTTTTTTAATACTCATGAACCTTCAACAGTATTCATTGCTGTGCCAAGATTAAATATTAAAAGTATCTTGTTGTAAATCGACATCCAACAATCTTTGAATGGTTACCTGACACTACTTAGGGAAATGAAGACGGCTGGGTAATGAGTGGAACCCTCATAGCCGTGGCTGTGAACGAACAATCACTTGCCAACAGGCTGGCATGGTCTATGGACGCAATAATCTTCTGTATAGAGAGAGCGTGTGTATACATAAGACAAGACAATTTGTATAACCATAAGTGAAAAATATTTCAAGAAGATCTAGGACATAGTATTTTTTTACACATATTTTTAGATAGCCAAGGTAAGGCTCAATTCTTTGATGACACCCCGACCTTCTCTTTATGAAGAACATTCTCTCTCCCAGTTTTGAAAGATATAACCTTGAGCCTAATATTAGTATCAATGATATTAGACCAGAAATGTATCTCGTACAATTAAGTCTGCCATGTGTTCGGTCTTTGAAAAAATTCAATACAAAATTTTAAAACTCATTATAATTTTATATTACAATGAAAAACGTTTAACGCAAAAACACTCAACATTTAAACAAATCGGTTAACACGAAACAATAAATAGTCTGAATTTTTTGGTGTACTCATTCATGGTCGTAACCAAAATATATTCCTACATGTTAAATTGAGATATTGACCCAAGAAGCATGTGAGCCGTCTCGTTTACCCCGTCTAAAAACACGCTACTAAACGGTGTGAACTTGAAACATGAGTGTGTCTGAATAAGAAAAGAAAAACTCACATTGATCCTTTCCATCTTTCCCTAACCGAATGGGGAAAAACAAGACATCGAGTCCATGGACCGACAGTAGAGCCAGACATCAACAATTACCGACAGTAGAGCAAGCCATCAACAACTTTCAGCCAATGATCAAGTGTTACTTTAACAGCACGCTTAGGAAAACCGGCGCGCACATTGCCTGACTAACTACAGCTCCACACACACCCAGTCCTTGCTGCGTCTCGAGTATTTGAATAAACAAGGTTCAGGATTCGTTTATCGCTACATGAAGTTTAAAAAAAAATAATTATACTATAATTTAAACATCAGATTCATGTTGCTAATTTTAATATAATCTCTAATTTACAATTTAATATAGGAAATAAGTATTTCTTATCTTTTAAAAAAAAATATTCGCTTCTTTGCTCAGTATAGTCAAAATTACTAACTTCTGTGAGCACTAATTATTTAGTGAAATTTTAATGAAGCATAATTACTTTATTCTATGTTACCAGAAAGCGTGGATATGAACCCGGGGCCGAGGGTGTCCCTGAGTCCACCCAGCTCCAAATTGGTACCGGACACTAGTTAAGGAAACAAAAGCAGCTGGGAATTGTGTGGTCCCTAATAGTCGTGGCATGTGAACGCTGAGTCACTTGCCAATACGTTCTATCAGAACGTTGGACGCACTAATATTCTGTATAAAATGAGCTCCCATAATATTTAATATAATATAAGAAATGTTTGTCTAAATAATAGTAATACTTTTTTTAAATGTATTTCTTTATGAAATTATATTTTTCTGAATATTTGGAATTCTTTTTGTAAAATGTTAAAAACCTAAGTTTATTTTCATGTTCTCAGAGTGTTTTAACAATGTACCATTCTCATTTTCAGTCGTTCTCTTACCAATTTTTGAGGACACCTTCTATGTGTAGAGAATCGCAAGCAGTTTTTTTATCCATAGAAATGCCTGTACATTGTCTTGATTAATTTTAATTGTTTATTATATCATATCCTATCTATTACAGACGCCCCTTCTATATAGAAGATTATTGCGTACTAAGCTAATCCATGGTTTATGTCTAGTCTTGCATTTTTATTAGAGTTTTAAATGTTGATAATGTGTCGGTTTTCCTGGCAACTCCTTCAACACCTAAATTCCAGACCGGAGGAAGAGATAACATGCATGATAAATAATATTATACTTGATGGCGCCGCTTTTGTTTATACAGCAATGAATGAATATTGATTAAACTTTGGATACAATGAGACTCCAATGTCTACAAGTTAATGGGAAGTAAATGCGTTGTTCAAATTTAAATAATTATCGCTCAAGATGTTCCCGTGTTAGGGGGAAAAGGAAAAAAAAAGTGGGAGGGAGGTTATTTTTAAATCACTTATATTGACTTCAACATCATGTCTGTCTGTCATGGTCCCTGAGAAAAACATAAGTAAAAATGACCCACTTCCTCTGATCCTATCGAGTATGAATTTTGCACATTTTATTTGTCACCTAACAATGCATTCTCTCCAAATTTCATATCGATCAATTCTACTGTAATTAAATAAATTAATTTTTATTTCTATGTATCTCTATATATCATGTAAATGTTTATGCTCGTCTGTCTCGCGGTGCGTATTATATTAAACATAATCAATACTGTTAGTTATGTCTCATATATAAGGGATTTATGGTCAAAAACTTTGTTTTTACAGATTGTTTAATTACCAATTTTAAGCTTTGTATAAAACATTCAATAATTCGATGGTCCTGCGGTCAGATGTATGGCTACCGACCTGATTAAGATGGGTTCGATGGCAGGCAGAGAAAAATCTTTATATTTTTTCATACAATAATTATATATTGATATCTGAAGATATGTGTGACTCAAATATTCGTTCATTTATTTTACAGCGGGGACCAACTTTCAGATAAAACCGTTCGCTGATGTTTCTTTGGTTATCTGCTTATACTTGTATAAAGTGAATTACCGTTCAGTAACTTTACTGTTTTGAACTCTTATCGAGACTGTGAAAATAGATTGGAGCAATGTCTGACACCCTGACACTGTTCTGTCCCTGACGTCAAGCACCAGGACCTCATGTTGCTAGGCGAGGCGACATGTTCTGCCCCCGGGCATCACCAGCTTCCTGGTCTCCGCATCCGTCCAAAATTGCTTGCCTCTACCTGGAATTGGAACATAATCGTTTCTCAGCTGGGGTTCGTCTCATCTGAAAAAGACACTTCCTAGTCACTATTGGAGGGTCGGAAGCGGAATGGATACTCTCTTCAGGAGCATAGTTTTACTAAATTTTACTCTCACCCCCTCTCTCTATCTCTCAGTCTCTCCGTGTGTCTTCCTCTCTCTTTCTCCCCCTCTCTTTTTTTGGTAGAGGTAATTTAGAAACTTTAAAAAAATGTTTGTTAGCGCTATGATTTTTCAATATTAATATTCTTTATGATTTCGTTGTAATTCCATGCCATAAGTCTATTAGTTTTGTAAGATTTTTGTTCGCAGTAATTTTATAAATGGATTATTTTCTATTTTTTCCCCCCGCAATAATTCTATTCATTGTAAATTGTGTATAATTTACAAACTGCTATATCTTCCTAGCATCTGTTTGGGGAATGATGTTTGCCGAGATACATGTACACATTTAATGCTGAAAAATATTTTTGCGTCGAAATCATTAAAATTAAAATTCTAACCATAATCTTGCTAGTAAGAAAGTCTAAAAATCATTTCACGTATCGTAAAAGCAGTGCAGTCAGCATGCCTGGAGAAACCGAAGAAGACAAAACACGTCGAATAAACCTAGCACTAGCACGAAAAAACATTTGCACACCTAAATCCAGTCGGGAAATTATGCTACATCTCTAAACTAAAATAACAATTTGTAATTCCAGTGGGAAAGCAGTCATGCTGTATGGATCAGAAACATGAAGAGCAACAAAAACTACCACCACAGAATTTGTCTGAGAAATATATCAAAAATAAAATAATGTAAAAAAATCTTTTTTGAAAAAGGACATGCTTTTATTTACATATAGAAAGTGGACTAAAAAATAAGGAAATAAAAATTTTCTATGAAAACAGGTGAAATCGGTAAACCTATCTACTGCACATAAAAGCGTGGGGCGCCCATCACAATTCATTTCTCATTGCAACTGTTCTCTTACATATAGATAAATATTTCTAATTAATGTGATAGTAGCATTTATATGATCAAAGTTGTGAAACTTTTACTGTTTATTAATATTCATACAAATTTGTTTTTATGTTTCGCAGCTTTGTACACGATAGAGAGTTGTGATGAGCGCCCCACGCTTTTCAAGCCACGTGAATAGCTTTCAGAGGGACTTTGTTCCACAACGTAATTTTACGGAAAACTTATGATAATATAGAATCTAGGCACCATTAACCCTTCAATTTTTTTAGTCATACACATTTTCTTCCAGCGTGCACATTCAGCAATCAAAGGGATACACTTTCTGGAGTAAAGCAAATGCTCCTCATAAAAAGTGCATGCATTACTTCATAGTTTGACGCACCGATTTCTGGGAATACCCGTAGCTCATCACCATTTCGTTTTAGTCAGTTCTGCAAACCTACGAAAGTCGTCTCTTACTTTGCGCGTACTCTCCTTTTTTGCAAGTCAGTAACACTGTAAGCAGGGAACACCGTTTCGTTGGTTTATCCGTGCCACGATTCAGCAGTCCTCATTTTTTAAAACAGAAAGTATAACTTGTAAAGCCAGGAGTTAAAACAGAAAGTATAACTTGTAAAGCCAGGAGTTAAAACAGAAAGTATAACTTGTAAAGCCAGGAGTTAAAACAGAAAGTATAACTTGTAAAGCCAGGAGTTAAAACAGAAAGTATAACTTGTAAAGCCAGGAGTTAAAACAGAAAGTATAACTTGTAAAGCCAGGAGTTAAAACAGAAAGTATAACTTGTAAAGCCAGGAGTTAAAACAGAAAGTATAACTTGTAAAGCCAGGAGTTAAAACAGAAAGTATAACTTGTAAAGCCAGGAGTTAAAACAGAAAGTATAACTTGTAAAGCCAGGAGTTAAAACAGAAAGTATAACTTGTAAAGCCAGGAGTTAAAACAGAAAGTATAACTTGTAAAGCCAGGAGTTAAAACAGAAAGTATAACTTGTAAAGCCAGGAGTTAAAACAGAAAGTATAACTTGTAAAGCCAGGAGTTAAAACAGAAAGTATAACTTGTAAAGCCAGGAGTTAAAACAGAAAGTATAACTTGTAAAGCCAGGAGTTAAAACAGAAAGTATAACTTGTAAAGCCAGGAGTTAAAACAGAAAGTATAACTTGTAAAGCCAGGAGTTAAAACAGAAAGTATAACTTGTAAAGCCAGGAGTTAAAACAGAAAGTATAACTTGTAAAGCCAGGAGTTAAAACAGAAAGTATAACTTGTAAAGCCAGGAGTTAAAACAGAAAGTATAACTTGTAAAGCCAGGAGTTAAAACAGAAAGTATAACTTGTAAAGCCAGGAGTTAAAACAGAAAGTATAACTTGTAAAGCCAGGAGTGTGCCGATTGTTTATGGTGATACTGATAAACTTTGCTATTTTTTTGTGGGGGCTGGCTGGGTGGGTATGATGAACGCTCGGAGTTTTAATCCTGAAACAGGACTTAAGACCGTACCCTACCACACTAAAAGGCCGCAGGACGTCCAAGAACTCCAGGCACAGAACCGTTATCTGTGTAGTTAGGGTGGACAGCCATAACAACGAATCGTTCAAGTGCTTGGGAGAGGCCTAGAAAAACAACGTGAGTGGCAGACGAAAACAACCGAAAATGTTAGTCCAGTCTTAGCAAGAGGCGTGTATCATCTCTGACTCCGCTTGTCACCCCCCCCCCACACACACACACACACTAGGGATGTCTCTCCCTCACTGTTTACACGGCCTTGACCACCAACCCTTTTGTATTTCCGATCACGTTTTCTTTCGACTCTTCACTTGTCACCAGAAATGCGATAAGCTATAAGACCACTGCCTGGATGGCTACATCTGGTTTGTGGGGTGGGCTGGTGCACTATTGGGCTCTTCGGTACTGACTTGAAGAGAAGTCAAGTAACGGAAAGCGATCAGTAGTAAAGATAAGTGGCAAAAACGAGCCTTGGGGACGTCAGTAAAGTACGTAACGGGATTTATGACAACTTTTAACTCTCCCTGTCAGTGTATGAGAATCACTAGTCTTAATGTTGCACTTATTAGTGCATCATAATAGTGCGCACCAGACTATTATGCGTGGCACCAAGTTTGACGGTGTATGAAAGGAAGTAGTGAGAAAGGAATGGAAGCAAATTAACGTCTGTTAGATACTTTGTTGAGAGAATTAAACTTGATAATTGTGACCGGACTTATGTTGATGTTTTTTAAATGTCATTGAACAAGAGTTAATGTATCCAGAACCCAGTACGCAACACTCCCCACCCTCAAATATGTGTCTAAAAAATCACGCAGTCATTTATTTTCACTTCTTTTGAGTACCCTACTATTTTAAAAAGATTTATTTAAGTAATTTCACAAACATATCATGACATTATTATATAAAATTTACTTTACTTTTAGACTCAGAGACTGCTAAAGAAACTATTCTTTCTGAATCCATCTACCAAAGGAAATGTTAAACTTAACGGCATTTGTCAGTCTTTATACATAATATTTGAAGCCACGGCCGCGGACATCGCAATCCTTTCCTTAAAATACAGAACGAAATCTATCGCGTTAAAGAGCGCATTACCATTTCAGCTCTTCTTCTTTTAGATCAATTTAAACTGAAGTTTCTGAGGTTTCAAAACAGTTAGGGGCTTTCCATAAAGTAAGTCACGCTCCAGAGGGGGGAGGGATGTGAGAAAGTGTGACAATTAGTGACAGGGGGAGGGGGAGTCCAGCCATGTGTGACGTCACGCTGTTTTATATTAAATTTTGATTATTTTGTTAATAAAAAAACAACATTTTTGTTCGAAAGTGTGACGTACTTAAAGGGGGGGGGGTTCGAGATGTGTGACAGTTTGTGACAGGAGGGAGGGGGGAGTTAAAAATTGTCAAAAATAGCGTGACGTACTTTATGGACGACCCCTTAAAGGAAACACTCATTTTTGAAGGTAAACAAATACACCTAATTGTAATTATTCTAGTGATGAATTATTAATATCTGTATAACTTAACAGTGAAGACAACGACACGGTATTATATTTACAATAAATAAAATTTCTATACCCTTTTAATATATTTTATGTAGGAGGAGAGATTCAAGTAGGAAAAAAATAATAATTTCTAAGTATATGTGCTAAAGTATACTTAATCAGTTGAAGTGACGATAGACGATTTTATAGGCGACAATTTTTTTTTCTTTCTTCAAACATACAGGTATCGCTGCTCATAGCTTTTTTCAGTTATGTTACTACTTTTATATCATGTTTAATGATAATAAAGAAATTATGTTCTGTGTATTTTTAAAAAAAAAGTAATGCTTTAAAATAATTTAGCATGAGGTTGTTTTTTTTAAAGAATATTTTTTTCCCATCAAATTAAAAGAAATTGTAACGCACGCTTTATATTAAATGATATCTAGGCCGAAAAAACAACAACGATATCACTGCGATAAAACCAGTGGCGATTTTCAAACTAAAAACACCACAGGTAAACTCACTTCATCAAACTGTAAATCATTTACTGAACATTATAAAACGCCCACAAACGTGCTAATCTGCTTGCCCTTCATCAGCTTTTTATCAACTTTTCCTTCCCATTTTGGACACGCCGATGTCAATGGTTATATTTTGATGTTGTGCTGGCGACGTGAAACCTAGAGCCACGCTACAAAGAGCTGTGATGGGCGACGTGGTGTTAAAATTGTCAATGGTACGGCCGGGCATATCGAACTATCGACATGTTCGTCATCCATCGGCAGTCTTTCGACTTTCGACCCTCATCCCTTTACGTTGAAACTCACCCAACAGGCCCGAGGGGTTATCGCGCGAGGGTGCCATTTAATAGAGAACATGATTTAATCATTTGCTGGGGCATCTTATAATACAGAGTGGGCTTAGTTGAAAATGATGTTTTTTTTAAGAAAAAAATAACAACGAACTTTGTGAGCCTTATAAGTTTAAACCAGTCAGCACCCAACAAAGAAACGCTTCACGCTGTTCAGGAAGTGCATGGAGAAATGCCGATAGTGGCGGTGGAGGAAAGAGTTACACCAGAAGTACTCTCGGAGACTGTGTTCATTTGGAAAAGCTATTAGAGAAACTCATGTTTTGTTTCCCTTCTTTTATCCGAGCTTATGTCACGGATCTTTGGCGGAACAAAGGGCGCCTGCTTGAGGGCAGCTGGTTTGGAAAGTTATTTAAACTTGACCTTTTTTTGGAAAGTTCAACGCATCCATTGGATGATGACGGTTTTTAAATTTAGGTGCTCGTGTCATGAAACTATTGCGCTACAGTGTAGACGTTTGAAAAAAAATTCAATTTTTTTTAAACAAAAGAAATAATTTTTTGACTACTATATAACCACCCTCCCCCATTATTTTAATGAAGCCCAACCATAATAATAATCATAATAATAATAATAATAATAATAATAATAAAATAACAAAATAAATTTTTAAAAAATCTTCACAAAAAGATTTATGTCACTTAAATTATTTTAATTTGTTAAAGTGTTATACGGAAAAGTTATCTTATTTTAACCATCGAATGAAATGTAAACTTTGAGCTTATGCTAAGAATTCTACTTATTTGCGCGGCTCATTCAAAGCCCAAAATATTATATTTTAATTGCATACACATTGTGTACTTACTGTAACAAGGTAGTTAACTTGTCAGTAACAAATTTACACATGCCATCACTGCGTGTATAACATGAACTAGTTAACAACAATGAAAAATAGCGTTTATGCTAAACGATTTATTCGTCAAATACAATATTAACAACAGTGGAATTCACATTAAGATGTAGAGATTCAAGATTTCGAAGATATCTTAAATGGGAATGTAGCTGAATGCTCTGAATAAGGTGTGCAATTTGTATTGAAAACGGGAGTTTTGGAAACGAGAAAAGAAGACGAAATGTAAGAAAACAGAAATATTATACAGATAACATGCTTTTAAAATTAATCCCTTGTTTGTACTCGATAACTTCGACATAATGAGAGTATTTTTTATTATCAATTGAAAAATTTAAACAACCAACGTGAGAACAGAAATGTAGAGAGACTGTGGCTCAAAAATACTCGGTTAATTTATTGATTCCTAAACAACATTGTTGTTCATTCTTCATGAGTGCGTATGTATTAGCGCAGAAAGTCTGAAAATGATTTAAATTAATTTTTAAATAATGCATACACACTAAACATATATCAGGTTCATTACATTCAGTCCGGCTCTAGCATTTGGAATAATATAGTTTTTCAATTTAAAAAAAAATGAAAACACATTTAAAAACAAGTAATAAAAACTCACACGAGTATTTAAGCGCAATTTCCAATTCGTACATAACAATTTTCCAGACAAATCACTAAATAGTGTTTAGCAAGTAAATAACGATCACACATAATTTTATTAACAACTGATTCAAAAAGTGATTTTTTTTGGGGTGAAAACATGTTGAGTTGAAACAAAGAATTGCCGCATTTTTTTTCAAAGGAAATCATACTAGATTACATTAAAAGTAATTTCAAATCAATAATTCTGAAACTAAACAAAACAATTGCTATCTACAAATTGCTGCAAAAATTAAGGGAGTCGAACGAAAGAGATTTTTGAAAAATTCCTTCTTCAACATAGTTCTAAATATCGTTTATTTAGCTATCGTTTGGCTTTTGTTTCAATCCCATAGCTGTTGCCGAGAAATTGACAAAATACGGATATTTTTTCATTTTCAAAAATTTATTTTCCAGGAAATCCAGTGAAACTTTTCGGGAAATTTTTGGCCCGTGCACATCCTTGGGACCTCCTTAACATATCTGCAAAAGACCAGAACCCTCTATCTTGTATTGTTTCAGGAGTAATTGCTTGTTAGAGCTCGAACAGACATCCATACCGGAAAGATTTTTCAAACCTATAAGCCCAATTTTCCCATGGGGAAATCGAGCTAAAAAAGTTGTTTATTCATTTAAAATCTTCTTTGATTTAAAAGAAAATCTTTTTAAGTTTTAAAACATAATCAACATTAAAAACACTTTTTAAAAACTAGTCTTATATTAAAAATGCACTAATTTTCTACTATTTATTCTACGCATTTTACAGTAAGTGCATAGCCAGCTTACCTTTTGACTATAAATCCGTTATATATGAGACATAACTAAAAGTAGTGATTATGTTTAAACGCGACATTTACAGACTGAAACACAATTATCTCCCCTGGTTTTAAAACTGGGCGCAGGGACGGTAGGGGGTGTGAACAGTGACGGTCGGCGTCAGCGCGTGAACTGGGCACGTGAAAAATTAGAAACAAATAGTGGGACGGTTCCGATTAAACTTACAAAGCAAGTTAATATAAGACTAGTAATAAGATTTAATTGGTAGGTTTATCAACCCGTTATGCCCTAGCGTATGTGATGTAACAATTAGTTTGTTTACTCCGAGCGTCTTACCTTTCTCTCGTGTTTTAATCTATCAAATCAATACATGTTTACTGGTACCCTGAGGGAAAGCTAAGGTCATTAACTGCTATCATCCTGTAACAGCGGCTAGAGTAGTTCACACTCCTGAAGGAAAGAGGAAGTAGCTGATACGACATTACACATCAGACCTTGCAATTTCAGCACAAGTTGAAAAGTTGCATGCCCTGCCGTTGCATGAAAGGCTTGTTGGCCAATCTCTTATGACGCAATCATCATTATATAGTTGGCTGAGGAACGAAGAGGAAAAAAAAATTCTTTGTTTGTCAAGAAAACTTCGAATTAAACTGCTATGTGGACAAACACTAGTTTATACTAAATAAACAATGTTTAACTACTTTAACTACAAATAGTTTCACATTAAAACCGTATTGACATTTTGATTCATACAAAACTTGACTTTTGTCAACAGGGCTTAATTATGATATTCGATTAGCATTCAATATTACATTAACGAGCATATACATTTTCTATTTGATCACAAGGTGTGAGTGTGGGGACAGCGGTATAGCGTGGTTATTTGTGGACTGTAAATAAATGCGGGTATCATCGATCTCACGAAGTACACTTTTCCAGGGCTCAAAAACATACATAAATACATAATATAGTAATACGTCTGTTCGCGTGTTTATATTGTCGCCTGCATATAGCAGTTTATTAAAAAAATTGTTGATGTTAAATTACCTTAAAATGGATAATTATTTATTTATGGCATGATTTCTTCACACTATCGCGTATCCTGAAGTCATTTTAATGCCTGGCATATAACATCAAAAATTATTTTACAACCGTGTGTGTACATAATTAAGAACGTGTAAGGACTTTCTAATGTAGCAAAAATCGTACAGAGATCGTTTCAGTTAAAGCTGTATGTAAAAAAAATCAAAAACAGGTTTAATGAATTTATACAGCAATTTACTAAGTAAATATTAAAATTGTTGTCTTTGAATCTTTTTTTTTCTTCTTGACAAAGATTGCTTCTTTTTCATATTTTATTATTGAAATAGCTAATATAGAAAAGTTCATATCCCTTAACACCCAATTCCATACAAAATGTGAAGCCGTTGTATGCATGGGCGTCGCTAGGAATTTTTCCAGGGGGGGGGGCAAAAAAACATACTTTTTTATTTTAACTGACAATGCCATACAGGTACAATTTTAAATTAAATTCAAGTTCAGTATAAAATAAGGGTCTAAAAAAGCCTTAGACATTAATAAGACTTACAAATTAGTGCTGTAATAGCTAAAATACAACATTTTTAATGCATTTAATAAATTAAAAACTTAAGTTCTCACGAGAAAATTGAATTTTTATGTGAAATAATATACGTGTAGAAACTGCAGGATCACCAAGGATGGAAATCAGAAATTTTTTTACAGGCTTAAAAAACATCGAAAAGTAGACCAATCGCGGGATTCCGAAATGCCGTTATTAGAAGATTTTGGGGCACTGCAGCATCTGACTTATCATTGGTATTGAGGACAACAGTACAAGTTCAACAGCCAGACACAACTGAAGCAACTGTTCCTAATTTGATTGTCGCTGACACTTATTCATTTCCTAAATTGGATATTGGAAGGTATGTCTGGACATACGACCTTTCAAATAAGTTGAAATTGCAGCTGATTCGTGATTGTTGGACCCTTGATAAAAATTATGATTTTAGAGCTGACAGTGAGAGAAACAGAGTTTTTTAGTTTTTAGATATGCATGGTTATCAGACTATTCACCGTGGCTTGTATACTCGCAAATGTTAATAGGTGCCCTTTTGCAAATATTGCGTGTTGTTTCTGCAAAAAGTAATTCTATGAGTTCAGTGGGTATTGTCATCAAACCATGTACAAAATATAAAGATTTCAACGAAGATGCACGTAGCAAACTGCAAAGCACATTATGGCACAAAGGCTCTCATGAAGATGCAAGCAATTTTATTTGCTTTATTGGAAGCCAAAGCAGTTTCTATAGATGAGCAGTTGGACTCATCATTTAGAAGACAAATTCAAGAAAATCGCAACAAACTGGGTCCCATCATTTCTACAATCCTATTTTGCTGCATGCATGTTTTAGCACTTCGTGGAACAGAATCAAATTCTGGTAATTTGTATGAACTGTTAGAGTTTCGTGTTGAATCTGGAGATGAAGTTCTTGGTAATCGTTTGTCAATTGGTTCTTGTAGTGCTGAGTATGGTTCACCGACAAAACGGCCCCGACAATTGGGCTCCGACATAACGGCCCTGGACTAATAGATGGACTAATAGTAAAATTTACAATCAAATATATTTCGTATTTTTACTCACCTATTCAGTGTCAGGTTTAGCTAACGATAAACAATAATAATAACACCACAAAAGTGAATTTAATAGCCTATACGCGAAATGGTACCAATAACGGTTGTTTGTTGACAAGAAACAATATAATAACATCACAAGAAATAATTTTACAATTTTACCACTTTTTTAAAGGGTGAAAAAGTTGACGAAAGCTTAAAATGCAAAAAAAAATAAAATAAATAATGTTTTTGTTAAAAAATGTTAACAATTTGTCTGAGGCCGTTTTGACCGGGGCCGTTATGTCGGGGCCGTTTTGTCTGGGGCCGTTTTGACGGGTAACCGCTGAGTGTATCTCGGCAACTACGCAAAACACTATAATGGAATTTTGTGGGTCTCTCTTGCGTGAAGACATTGTTCGTGAAGCAAATAATTCAGTTGCATTTTCTATACTTGCAGACGACACAAATGACATTTCAGGCATTGAGCAGATGTCACTTGGTGTTAGATTTGTCAAAGAACAAAATGGGAAAATTATGGTCACAGAAGAATTCATGGGATATATTCCAATTGTCAATAGAACAGCTGAAGGTTTAACCAACACCAACATTACTAATTCATTAGAATTTTGATTAAATATGACAAAGCTTGTTGGTCAAGGATACTATGATGTTCTACAATGGCAGGTAAAGAAGGAGGAGTCCAAGCAATAATTCGAAAAAAATACCCAAAAGCAGCATTTGTACATTGCAGTTCACATAAACTAAATCTTGTTGTGAACGATTTAAATAATGTGAATGTTGTACGAAACACAATAGGAACAATTAAGTCAATTATAGTGTTTTTCCGAGAAAGTAATCAGCAAAGAAAACTTATTCTAAATGTTCCTTTGATATGTGAAACTAGATGGTCACATAAATATAAAAGTTTGCGGATTTTTGCTGAAAATGTTACAGATATTGTTAAACAACTGGAATATTTAGAACAATCAGTAATGTAATCAGTTATACTTGCAGATATAATTCTTTTTTATGTTTGATAAATGTAAACTGTCTTCCATGTAATAAACTTTCAGGAAATTTAGTTCAGTTTTATTGTAACAACTTTATGACATTTTATGACATTTTTTTCTCAAATGTAGGGGGGGGCAAATGCCCCCCTTGCCCCCCCCCTTCCCTACGCCCATGGTCGTATGTAATGCCATTATTAGCTCCTGCAGGCTTCTTTATATCTTACCAAAATTATTTGGTATGGAATCTCAAAGTTATCACACGTTCATATTTTAATGATCCGTCCAGCTTCGACATCGGTTGGGGCCGTCCATTCATGACGTCACACGATTTTGGTCGAGTTTTACCCCCCCCCTTTTCCTCCCCCTCGTCACACATCGTCACAAAAACTTACTCACCCCCTCCAATATTACGTCACAAGGCTTTGACCCCCCCTCCCAAAAACCGTATTTTCTAATTGAAAACTAGCATGTTGTAAATTACTTTTTTGTCATTATACTATGTATTTAGTGTAAGACTGCACTCTAATATCGTAACACGTGTGAAGACATTGAAAACGTCATTAAATAAATTGAAAGCAATCAAATATTTAAGTGGAACTTTTATTTAAAGTAACGCGTTTTGATTTATTTTTCTTAAACAACCCCCCCCCCTTTCGTCAAACATCGTCACAAATGCTCGACTCCCCTCCCCCGCCAGAGGCGTGACGTCATTTATGGAATTCCCCTAAATACAGCTTGTGTTTCCTGTTTTCAATCCTCACATATCGATTTGTTTGATTTTTATGTAAAATATCTAGGGAGATAGCAAATATATATTGAACAAATATTTGCTCTTTGATACCTTTATATATATTGAACAAATATTTCCTCTTTTATACCTGACTGGTGATTTTCGGAGAATTTGGCTTCAAAAACTACAATGAGCTTATTTTCAATTTGGGGTTAAATTTATGTGTTTGAATTCTAGGGCCCCTTTTTACTTTCTTATGAAGGTCTTGATTGTAATTTGCAAGCGTGTGCATAAATTCCAAATGATTGCCTCGGATTTAGAATAATTTTTCCCCCCGTGTTGCCATTAAAAATTCAAAATCTGTTTAATAATGTCAAAAAAACCAAGAATTTTTTTGCGATTTTTCGTTTGTCTACCCACAACTCAATGCTTTATTTTGCAACTGATTTAACATTTTGGATTCGAGTTTATTTTTCCTGCTATTTAAGAAAATGTTGGTTTTGTAGAGCACATGGTTCGAGATTAAATACTTATGGACTAATATCGTTATGGCATTAAATTTTTCCAATATTTATTTGTATATCACCCGAATATCATTTGAGAGTGATTTAAATCTGGTTGCAAGATATCATAGGTACTCAAAGTACGGCTGTTGACTTCAATAAGAACAGAGCATACTCCTAAATTTTTTTTAAAAAAACATACACAATACGCAATGAAAAAAATTCATTTGATCTTTATTTTAAAACTAACACGACAGTAGGCGTTTCGGCTAATGCCTTCATCAGTTCCATTCTATATGATATATTAATCCTAACAACTCATACGGTAATAGGCTAGACCAGGGGTCGGCAACATTTTGAAGCGGAAGAGCCACACGTTAAAATATACAACATTTTCCAGTTTTTAAAGAGAAACTAACATGAGTTTTGAACATAAACGACGTCTCGAACCGCTGGCATACAGCCCAGCCCCTGGAACCGCTCATGTTAAATTCTTCCCATTATTTTGGACACAGCCAGGGGGATTGGGCAGTGAGTGAATCATACGCTCATGTTATGTTTAACATTTCCCAGCTTGTGTAAGCTTAAGCCTTTAAAGTAGACCCCATAGTTTTTTCAGAATTTACTTGTTACACAAACTGCCACCGGCCGGCTCTGTATTCCAGCAAAGCTCATCCGCTTTTGGCTTTTCATAACAGTCACCTCCTGTAACTAAGGACCGTACTTAACAAGATGGCGGCTGTCTCGTGATGAGTTTGGATTAACCCAACACGTCCGAGGGGTCACTCACCGGGCAGATTTATGACGTCATTACACGTTCGTCCACTGACAAGAAGTGAGGAGCGGTCGTCTTTATCTTACGTTTGGGAACGGAATGTTGTTATGGGGCAATACTTCAACAAAAATATGGTGGAGGTCACTTGTACGTGTTTTTGACTGTGGATGAGATCTTAGCTGTCATAACATTAGTCATTTATCGTGAAGAAAAAATTATATTTATGCTGCTGTTGTTTGTTTCGAGTCTAGCAAAATCTGGGGTTTCTAGGCATAGCAGGAACCCAGTTACCACACTGTCACAATGGTAAACATCATAACACGTATGTCATGTGAAGATAGTTGTGGTTCAGTTCAAGGCGTCTTCAAACTCAATTCCGCCCCTCATATTTGTGTGTTGACTTAAATTCGTTTCTTTTTTAGGGGGCTGTCGATTCATTCAGACAAAAGGTTTTTAAAAGATATTTCCTAATGCCACATGGGAATTTTTTTTCAAAATATATTTAAAAAGGGAAAGCTGTGGCTCAAAGAGGCAATTTTCAGAAAACTCATCTAAGACATGGATGGGAGAAAATAATAGGAGGCTGGGGGTGAGAGAAAATCGAGGATATCCTAAGTATTTCTCTGTTTCAAATACGATTTAATAAAAAAAACATTATAAATTAATTAACTTAAATAAGCATTGGCGTAGCCACTATTATTGTCCACACGATGGTGGTTCAAGACATTTGTCGTCCGTCTTCCAAAAAAGACTCTTCAAATACACAAAAATGACACAACCCAGGGGCGGATCAAGATTGCACAGGGCCCCTGACTGCAATTCCACATAAGGCACGCTCCAGCCACCTTTATTATACAATGTAATAATTTTGGGGCTCTTAAAACATTTGGCGTCCCTGGCTTTAGCCCAATCAGCACCTCCTTAATCCGCCATAGCAACCACCCCACCTCCCCCCCCACACAAAAATTATTTTTAAAATATATAAAAATAAACAGTTTGTCGTCTGTATGTGCACCGCTTTTGTGTTCGCATCGCCTTCAAACGCCATTTGGATATTGGCAATGAGTTGGTCAATGAGTTGGTCAATGAGTTGGTCAATGAGTTGGTCAATGAGTTGGTCAGTGAGCTGGTCAATGAGTTGGTCAATGAGTTGGTCAGTGAGTTGGTCAATGAGTTGGTCAGTGAGCTGGTCAATGAGTTGGTCAGTGAGTTGGTCAATGAGTTGGTCAGTGAGTTGGTCAATGAGTTGGTCAGTGAGTTGGTCAATGAGTTGGTCAATGAGTTGCTCAGTGAGTGGGGTCTAAGGTGTTGTGACACTGTCATGTAATAGTTAGAATGAGTTATCGATAGAATGAGTACGAGCAGGGGGCACTAAATTATGGCGTCCGTAACATTAGAGCCGTCCGTAACATTAGAGCCGTCCTATGTCGTCCGTAACATTAGAGCCGTCCTATGTCGTCCGTAACATTAGAGCCGTCCTATGTCGTCCGTAACATTAGAGCCGTCCTATGTCGTCCGTAACATTAGAGCCGTCCTATGTCGTCCGTAACATTAGAGCCGTCCTATGTCGTCCGTAACATTAGAGCCGTCCTATGTCGTCCGTAACATTAGAGCCGTCCTATGTCGTCCGTAACATTAGAGCCGTCCTATGTCGTCCGTAACATTAGAGCCGTCCTATGTCGTCCGTAACATTAGAGCCGTCCTATGTCGTCCGTAACATTAGAGCCGTCCATCAACTCCAGTTAAAGTATATCTCATCTTTTTAAACCATGGTTTACAGAGGCTTATGTCCCTTGAGGAGACTTCGAGATCACGTAAGCAAATACTTGTGTTAAGACTCAGAGATTCTTGCAGGAACTAATATGTCGTTATTTAACGCGGCCTCATATATTGTACCATGTTACGGGATGGTGACACATCTACATTAGCCTTTTAAATCGTGTATGAAAAAGAATCACAAATAAAAAAATCAACATAAAACTTGATTTATCGCCTAGAATTAACACATCGAATGTTTTTTATTTTTGACACAAATTGTGTCTCGTTCAATCGATTTGACAGCTCTATTGTGGTAGAGTTTTGTTTAATTACGTCGTATTGATGTTAGACATATATCATTCCGCGTTGTGGGTGACGTCACAGTAAAGGCACCCTAACACCAACAACATGAACTTGAAGGAGAGTGACATTATAATAAATCTGGGATATCCACTCACAACACAATTCTCGTGTATTAAAAGTAACAAAATCTTAATTATAAATGATGACATGGTAATTTTGCTCAATAAGTCTTTGATTGAAAAAAATCCAAAATTTTATCTCATTTTCCAAAATAAAATTAAAAGTTTAGCTATCTTTAAAATATTGTATTCAAAATTTCATACCATATCAACAAATATTTTTGGAGAATTTCAGCATTGAATAGGCTCAGTTGACTTGACATGTGTTTGTTAGTCTGTAGAATCAATGATTTGTTTGTCTCTTCTCTTGCCTTCAGGAACCTTGTCGAAACTTTATTGACCTATATGATCGGATGCGACAATATGTTGATCAATATTTTACAGGGAGTATGTGTGTGTGTGTGTGTGCGTTAAGACTTTCATCTCATTGAGCCACTTCATATTGTGGAGGAAATCTATGAACATAAATATCCGGTGTTTTCAATTCAATTAATTTCATTTAGATATTAATCGATTAACTTTCCATTCTGTAAAGATTTTTCTCAATATTTATTTCTTAATTATAAGATAACTCGCCTCAGCTTAGGGGACTTGACCAAGAAAATAACTTGTTTACAATTTTGTTCCCCTAAGAATTGTGCAAGATAATTGTTAATTCTATGTATATTTTGGAAAACATTGTTTAAAATGAAATCATGTCTTAAAATAGCAACATCAGGAAATTGAGATATGACGTTTATCTGTTCGCGTAATGACAAACTTAATAATTTAATTTTCTTAGAACCATAGGCCTTCTTATAATATGGCGGACATCTATTAATAGAAATATTGGGTATATATATATATAACATAGCTTTCTCTGTCTATAACATAGCTTTCTCTGTCTATAACATAGCTTTCTCTGTCTATAACATAGCTTTCTCTGTCTATAACATGGCTTCCTCTGTCTATAACATAGCTTTCTCTGTCTATAACATGGCTTTCTCTGTATATAACATGGCTTTCTCTGTCTATAACATAGCTTTCTCTGTCTATAACATAGCTTTCTCTGTCTATAACATAGCTTTCTCTGTCTATAACATAGCTTTCTCTGTCTATAACATAGCTTTCTCTGTCTATAACATAGCTTTCTCTGTCTATAATATAGCTTTATCTGTATATAACATAGCTTTCTCTGTCTATAACATAGCTTTCTCTGTCTATAACATAGCTTTCTCTGTCTATAACATAGCTTTCTCTGTCTATAACATAGCTTTCTCTGTCTATAACATAGCTTTCTCTGTGTATAACTTAGCTTTCTCTGTCTATAACATAGCTTTCTCTGTCTATAACATAGCTTTCTCTGTATATAACATAGCTTTCTCTGTCTATAACATATGTGTTATATGTGATATATATATATATCTTTTTTGAGGACGAGTTTCATACAATGTAATAAAAAAATACGAGTCACTATGTACATCTTCTTCTTATCTTATCAATACAGACGCTCCTTCTTTGCATAAGATAATTGCGTCCACAGACCATGAGAGATGATCTGTTGGCAAGTGATGCAGCGTTCACAGGCTACGGCTTTGTGGGTTCCACGCATTACCCAGCCGCCTAACTAGTGTTAGGTACCCATTCGGAGCTGGGTGACTCAGGGACGCCCTAGTCCCCGGGAACAAATCCTTGCCTTGACATGGATTCGAACCCGTGACCATCGGTACGCCAGTCAAGCGCGCTGCCACTCGACCCCCGCGTCCCTACATGTAGGTATATTGAGAAGCTATTTGTTAATTCTTCCTTAATTTAAGACAGCTTATTTGACTTGAACAAGAAAAACCAGTTTCGTAATTTTACAATGCGAATAATTTTGAGAGCTTATTGATTCGACTATATGTATGCTTCAAAACATTGTTCCGCTAAAATTTAATCTAAAAATAGAACACTGCTCAATGACTTATGACGTTTTCCGGTTTTAGGAATGACAAGGCCTATAGCGCCCTCATATGATGAGAGAAAAAAACATCAGTAGCAGTTTTAAAAAGTTGTCTTTTATCCTGTATATATCCTGTACTTTTAATATCATACGTTAAACAAAAAATATCAGCCTCATATTGTAAGACGTTGCTCTTCTTCTGTGCACACATCGTTGAATGCTGTCCCAAACGATCAGTTTCTAATCGCAGGATAAACCATCGGGCGTCCTTTACTTGACGCCTTGGTTTCTCCGTAAAACGATCCTCGGAAACACCGTTTACTTGAGCCGTTTAGCGTAGGAAGCCCTTTTATAGTTTTGCTCTCCCCGAACAACATCCTGACGCGAGCCCAACCATCAATGAGTGACTCCCCCTGACATGCAAGGTCAATGCAATCAGATGCAATAAAGTTCACCGAGATCCAGAGTGCCAGTAATTGAGTGTCATCGTTAATACTGACCACGGATTGGATATCAAGGAATGATTTTGGGGTGGTGTGGGGGTGGGGTGGGGAGGGGGTAAGTGTTATCATTAGCTTGGCAGTTCTTTGCTTGTTTTTGTGATTATGACAAATACGTGACATAAATCAAGGTCGAATCCAATTTTCGTAAACATTTGCTCCAGTAACGTTCTAGAATGGAAAGTGCTGTTTTAAAGACTGAGTAAGCTATGTTACATACATAGGAAGCTATGTTATAGACAGAGAAAGCTATGTTATATACAGAGGAAGCTATGTTATAGACAGAGAAAGCTATGTTATATACAGAGAAAGCTATGTTATATCAAGAGAAAGCTATGTTATATACAGAGGAAGCTATGTTATAGACAGAGAAAGCTATGTTATATACAGAGGAAGCTATGTTATAGACAGAGAAAGCTATGTTATATACAGAGGAAGCTATGTTATATCAAGAGAAAGCTATGTTATATACAGAGGAAGCTATGTTATAGACAGAGAAAGCTATGTTATATACAGAGGAAGCTATGTTATAGACAGAGGAAGCTATGTTATAGACAGAGAAAGCTATGTTATATACAGAGGAAGCTATGTTATAGACAGAGAAAGCTATGTTATAGACAGAGAAAGCTATGTTATATACAGAGGAAGCTATGTTATAGACAGAGGAAGCTATGTTATAGACAGAGAAAGCTATGTTATATACAGAGGAAGCTATGTTATATACAGAGGAAGCTATGTTATAGACAGAGAAAGCTATGTTATATACAGAGGAAGCTATGTTATAGACAGAGAAAGCTATGTTATATACAGAGGAAGCTATGTTATATACAGAGGAAGCTATGTTATAGACAGAGAAAGCTATGTTATATACAGAGGAAGCTATGTTATAGACAGAGGAAGCTATGTTATAGACAGAGAAAGCTATGTTATATACAGAGGAAGCTATGTTATATACAGAGGAAGCTATGTTATAGACAGAGAAAGCTATGTTATATACAGAGGAAGCTATGTTATAGACAGAGAAAGCTATGTTATATACAGAGGAAGCTATGTTATATACAGAGGAAGCTATGTTATATACAGAGGAAGCTATGTTATAGACAGAGAAAGCTATGTTATATACAGAGGAAGCTATGTTATAGACAGAGAAAGCTATGTTATATACAGAGAAAGCTATGTTATAGACAGAGAAAGCTATGTTATATACAGAGAAAGCTATGTTATAGACAGAGAAAGCTATGTTATACACAGAGGAAGCTATGTTATACACAGAGAAAGCTATGTTATAGACAGAGAAAGTTATGTTATAGACAGAGAAAGCTATGTTATAGACAGAGAAAGCTATGTTATAGACAGAGAAAGCTATGTTATAGACAGAGAAAGCTATGTTATAGACAGACAAAGCTATGTTATAGACAGAGAAAACTATGTTATAAAACTGAGACAGCAATGAGGAAGCTATTTTATAGACTGAAGAAGATACGTTCTAGATTCTAGACTGTGGTTGCTATGTTATAGACAGAGAATTTTATAAAAGGAGGGAAAACTGAGTCTTCAAAAACGGATTAAAAATCTAAAATGTTATTTTATACTTTAAAAGAGAATGATAAAGAAATATAAATTAAGTTAACGCAATAAAATATTGGCTAATGCTGGCCTTGAACAAAATTAAAATAATATAAACCTTTAATACGGTTTCTTTCAAAGGAAAATCCCTTAGGTTAAATCTAGACTGGTTCCGAAATTTTATAGACTGCCATAAAACTGTGCGCATTAGGAAAAAAAAATATTTATGTGTTGCTAGACTTCCAGCTTTTAAAATTTCAGATTTATTATTATTTTCAGAAACAATCATTAACCTATACCACTTACGCTAATTGAACTGTTTCGGTATTTTCTTCTTGTTATCTCACACAATGGCTTGCTGTTGTATATTTTTTAATCTACCATTTTCCATTAAAAAACAAAAAACAAGTTTTCAGTTGTTCAAAAATAATTTAAACATGAAATGTACAACAGATGAAGAGCTGTTTCATATTTTTCAGTCCATTATTCCTTTTAGCCATCGTTCTTATAGAGTAGTCCGTCAACCGGGGTTTTTTCCCCCTTAAATATTAGTGACTAGCTTTTTTTTTCATCAAAAAAAATTTGGAGAAATTTACAGAGCAGTTCTTTTTTTAAAAACAATTATTGATAAAATGAATGGACAGCAAAAAGATTTTTGAAATAAATACAAACGCTTATCTCTTCTATTTCCCGCTTCCACAAACTTCACAAACGGAAAACTCTAGTCGGAAACAACGAGACGTGAAATATGAATTTCAAAGACATATTTGAGAAGACGTCCATTATGTCTTCTGATAAACAAGTGGTAACTGAACGCCTGGGTGACGGTTTAGTTAGCATTAAAATTATGGTCTATAAATGTACTTTCATATAAGTGTGAACAAACTTATTTAGCCCAAATAAAGGCTTTTAACCCCAATACACCAAAAATGCTGCGATCTGTACCCTGAACTTTTATTCCTTAAGACACTGGTATGTCGCTGATTAAATTTCCCATTAAGTTCACTACTGTGTAAAACTGCGTGATGCTAACAAATCCATCAAGCTGTTGTTCTAGTCATAAACCCTTAACGCGACAGTGCTCAGGTCAATTAAACCATAACGGGGGACTGGGTGGTCTTAGGATGGTGAGGGGAGGTTATGGGATTACGTATAGTGTGAGGAATAGACGTTATACAATGACGACGGTTCATAATACTTTATTATTTCCGTTTACTATCATTCACAGATCCGTAGTTAAACCAAAAGATTCTGCCAGGGTTATGGTAATGAATTCTCAGAAACGGGAGAACTAACGCTAAGGTCGAGCGAACTGTCACTAACTTCAACCATCGTAAGGCGTTTGAATCATGGGAAATTTCATTGAAAACTTGTACGTGGCGCAATGCAGTTTTGATTGGTATGTTGAAATAGCGCTGTGATGTCCAATGTTAAATAAGTCATAAACTCTTAACGTGCGAGAGTTCCGGTCGTCGCTGCTCAAAGTGGTGGTCCTCGGACCGTCGCCGGTCCGTGGGACATCGCCACTGGTCCGCAGAAGAAATATAAAAAAAACATACAAATCTAATTTTAATCCCCCATTTGCAACCATTAAAACTAACCATATAGAATAAGTCGTTAATAATTATTCGGCAATAACCACATCAAATGAAACAAAATAAAATGCACTACATTTCGCAAACACGTCAGTACTTGGAAAATAGTGCACCGATCACTGGTTCAATGGAAAAATTCCTGCCAACCCGCCATACTGAAAAGTTTGTGAATCACTGGTCTAGATCCATAATGAGTAATGGCTGTGGTGCAGGGGGTTGTTTTAGAAAAAAAAAGAATAATTTCAATTTTAAGGCATCGGCCTAGTTGGTAGAAACTTATTTTTGACTCTACACATACATACGTTCGTAGATTTATGGCAAGTTTTAAATGCTTGCAGACGAAGGAATAACTCAATAATAAAACTATTATTTTCTTATGATTTTCTTAATATATTATTATTCCTTAATAAATCCCTGGCATGCAGTCATTTTGTTATTATATTCTTACCAAGATGCGATTACAACAATATGGCTAGCTGCAGGTTCTGCAGTCACCCTTAATTAAGTAAGATTTCTTTTCATGATTTTCCGTTGCAAATGAACCTCAATCTATTGAGTTAATGACTCAACTCGCAATTAAAACTCCCATTTCGATGTAGTTTAAATAAAGTTTTATTTGAATTTAATGATTTAAACATTTAAATTATTTTAACCATAATCGTATGTTGAAGACATATTCTTTACAGTTATTCTATTAATAAATATATATTTTTTTTTAATTATGAAAAGAAACACATTTACAATGAAATTTATTTATCTTATCTTCTTATCTTATCTATACAGACGCTCCTTCTATGCAGAAGATAGTTGCGTCCACAGACCATGACAGATGATCTGTTGGCAAGTGATGCAGCAATCACAGGCCACGGCTTTGTGGGTTCCACGCATTACCCAGCCGCCTAACTAAATGTAGTGTTAGGTACCCATTCGGAGCGGGGTGACTCAGGTACGCCCTAGGCCCCGGGAACAAACCCTTGCCTTCACACGGATTTGAACCCGTGACCATCGGTACGACAGTCCAGTGCGCTGCCACTCAACCACCGCGTTATGATTCTGCTCAGAAGCCTCTGAAATTGGAAGTTTCTTTAAATCTGGTTGGTAGCTAGAACTTGTGGTGCTAAGAAGTTCTGCCAGATTCTGGTTACTAGTCATTTTACGAAGCTTTGATTTTATGAACTTTATTGTGGAGTACAAAGATTTATTGGAATTTCTGTTTTTTGTCGCTGTAGTCTAAAATTAAACGGATCTTCTATTGAATTTTTTTTAAAATAGACATTCTTATAAATAAAGTCCTCATCAGAATAATTTTATTTAGCACGAGCAATATTCCGAGTGATTGCATAGCTTGCCTCAGTTGTAGTGACGCCTTCCTTTGCTAATATCAAAAAGAAATATATGCTACTGAAACATTCCAGACGCTAACTCAGCAAGTTTATTTTTTCTTAATTCAGATACCAGTGGATACACGCATTCTCTTCATGACTTGTTAATAGTGTACATTCAAATTGCTAGCCTTGTAATTTGCTAGCGGTGTTTGGCAGTTGAGGATAATTGGCTCACCGTCTTGATCGATTAATGCTAAGTCCTGTTCGCATTGTAGTAGAAAACTTCTATTTTCTTCTTCATATTTTCTTTTGCTGAAACTTGCTGCCATACTTGATGTAAATTTTAAATAAAAAGTTACCAACTTCAGTAGGACTGAAAGGATTGGTCAAAACTTAGAAATACTGATTTTTACTGGAACAATAAATGTAATAGTTTACATCGCAAACCAGTCATCGATGACTTCAACATTAAATTTTAAAAAATCTTAAAAAAACAAGTTTTTGACTATAACACCTTTACATACGAGACTGAAAGAATGTTCATTATAATACGCAGCACAAGACAATCCAAACATACAAAATTTTAGTTATGTCTCGTAAAACATGTTTAATATAATGCGCACCGATCGGGAATATGTTTTTTAAAGTATCGTTAATATAATACTCACCTTACCGCGCGACATGAAAGATTATTCAATATAATACGCACAACGACACTCAAGCTCAAAAATTAACATGTTACATAGAGATAAATAAAGATAATCTAAAAATTCATTAATTTAATTACAATACATTCGATCGATTCATCGAAATTTTGATGCATCATCGGCACGAGTCTGCCTGCAAAATTTCAGCTCGCCAGCATACGGGGAACTGGTTTAAAAATCAAGCCAAGGTTTTTTCGCAAGCAAGCAGACACCACGAGTTAATATAAAGGATTGAATTTAAAAAGAACGTAAATAAAACATTTAAAAAATTATATTTTAAAATATTTTTAAAAAGGAAACGCTTTTATTTACATATTATAGAAAGTGCACTAAAAAGAAGAAAATAAAAATTTTCTATGATAACAATTGAAATCCGTGAACCTATCCACTGCACATAAAAGCATGGGGCGCCCATCACAACTCATTTCTATTTGCATCTATTCTCTTGCATATACATAAATATTTCTAATTAATATGATAGTATCATGTATATGATCAAAGTTGTGAAACTTTTAATGATTATCAAAATTTATAAAAATTTGTATTTATGTTTCGCAGCCCTCTACATGATAGAGAGTTGCTATGAGCGCCCCACGCTTTAATGTGGAGATATCTTGCAGTTCAACTCTCTTTCACAACTAACATTAATTAAAACAAGGTACATTGAACAGTAAGCAGTTAGCATTAAGAGTGTAACCATAGTTAGGAAAATATGAAAAGATAAAAAATCAAAATGTAATGTCAATTTAGCATGAAAACAAATGATTATAAAACATATATGGTAAGGAATGGATTAAGCATATCGTATTCAGCCTAAACATAGTAAGAAATCATAGTCAACTTTAAAAAAATATATATTCATGCATCATAAACATAATGCAAAAATAGTTTCAAAGAGCAATGCTACCAAACACAATTACGTCAATGTAAACACTTTATGTCTTCAGATTGTAAGCATGTTAAGAGCTGCAAAACCTGCTAATAACACATTAAAGATTCACACACAAGAACTAAACCAAAAATTGTTTCTATACTATGTGTACACCCGTACTATACTATTTGTACGCCCTTACTATACTATGTGTACACCCTTACTATACTATGTGTACACCCTTACTATACTATGTGTACGCCCCTACTATACTATATGTACACCCGTACTATATTATGTGTACACCCACACTATACTATGTGAACACCCGTGCTATACTATGTACACCCGTACTATACTATGTGTACATCCGTACTTCATCAGCAGTTTGTAAACATCCACCTGCTCATAATAATGTATAAATTTACATACACAACAAATGAACAAAATTCTAATAATTTTGTACACCCTTAATTCATCAAAATAAAATTTCAAAATTGACACGCATGAACCACAAAATGTTTAAACCCCAGTATGTTACACACTACAAAAGAAGAATTTTTATTACATTACGAAAAATCTTTCTAAAAACAAAAAAATAACCAATCAAATTCAATTTAACTTAAGCAGCCATAGCCCGCTGACTGGCCATGCAGACTTCTGGTAGTCAAGGAGTCTCAATAAATGTTCTCATATAATGTCTTTTAGGAGTTACAAAGTCGGACAGCAGGACCTTGTTCCCTACATGAATTGAGCGGTTCTCTGATTGTGAATTGCCGTCACCTTTCTCTCGCTCCTTTTGGATTGTCCCTCTTTTGTATTTGACAGCTGCAGGATTCGGCGGCCCAGGCGAGTTGCCCAACGTATTGTCCCCTTTTCTTATCTTTGTCTGCGGCGACAGACAGAGTACTGGGGTATTCTGCCCCGAATTGACCCATGGCATTTGCCTTTTACTGGAGCCTTGTCATTTGTTTCATGTCGCCGGATTTTCTCCCACTCGGGGAAACATTGGGGAAAGGCCCATGTTCCTCTCATTAAAGAATCACCACAAGTTTCTAAATTTACGTTACTCGCCCCAACAATTTGAGGAGTTGGCCCAAATTGGGTCTGTAGATTCTCAAGTAACCGCTGCTGAAATGTTAGCCACTGTGGTGAGATATCACCGACCTTGTCCTCCGAATTCACAGTCACTGCTGTACCACCACACACAATAACTAATAAATCCACTGAATTATAATGAACACAGCATTTTAGCTGTAGCTGTCTGTGAGGTTTACCTCCAAATTCTCCAGAAAGACAATTATGGGCAAGGTGCCCAATCCCGCCACAATGGTAACACCGTCTTTCCCCATTCGCCTGAGTGTTCAAGCGATACGTTAGATAAGGACCCGGCAATTGTAGGGTTTTCTTAGTGACGCCACTGGTGTCCACAGGGCTATTTGCAAAGCCAGTGTGACATCGAGTTGACATGTCCGACGAAATGTCACGTGTTTTCACTGCCAGTTGAGTTTCAATTGTTGGAGTTGATAACTGGGAGTTGGTTGTGCTATTTAGAATTTCCATGACATCCACCTGTCTCATAGGTTCTCTTGTGCTCTGAGGCACAGATACAGTCTCATCTCGCCACGAAACTGCTGGAGTCTGAGGCATTGCTTCACTCTCCTCCCGGTTCTGTTCTCCGGCACTCAGAGACTCTGCTTCAATTTCTCCCCGGCTCGAATATTGAACTCTCGGAGTCTCTGCTGCAACTGTCACGTGGGCCGATAAATTATGGTCATTAAACCTCAACGCCATGGCCGCTTGTAGTTTCTCATAATTGTCTCTTGCCTCTGCATCCAAGTACAAACAGACATACTCCGCTGCCTCATCCTTTAATGCAATTATTAGGTAAGCAAGTTTGTCTTCTTCACTCCACTGCAACTCTTTGGCAACCGATTCAAACTAAAAAAATATACGTTTGCCACGGCAATGATTCATTATACGCGATAAGTTTGTCAAAATATTTTGTTGTTATTAAATGCCAAATCGTTGCCTTGAACACAATTCTTCTCTCCGGGGCTTGCACAGTTATAATTCTTCAATTCTCTTCGGGATGTTGTTAGGCTACTATCTTCTCTTCAGAGGCGTTACAAAGCTTACACCCGACCGCTGCTACCACTGTAAAGCTCATTTGCACTGCTTGACTCTTCACTTCACATACTTAAAGCAAAGGCAGCTTTAATGCTAACAGTTCTTCTCTTTATTATGGTATAACTTCTGGTTACTACATTTGCTCTCTCTCCCCCCCCCTCTCTCTCTCTCTCTACGACTCTCTCTCTCTCTGACTGCCTGTCGTTTCTCCTGTGATTGGGTAAGTCTCTCTCTCTCTCTCTCTCTCTAGGTATGTCTTCTAACCTAGGGGCGGGTTACTATCTGTCCTGGTCTGTCCATTTCTCCCTTGTCTCCTACCGTACTTTCCTTATATTGCCGGTCACAGGCATGCGGCCGACACCCACGAACGCCATCCTAGTGTGAGCAATAAAATTATCAGTCTTTCATTCCCTAACCCATGTCCAATGATTAGCAGCTTAGGTTAGCCCGATCGTATCTAAGGATCTCCCATCCTAAAGTCCACTCCATAGGCACTAAAAATTTCGTTTCCTGTCTTAACAATGCTGACATTGTTCTACACCACCTTCTAGTTCTACCCCTATCTTCTTACCACCCAACATTCCGTAGCTGGGGGTGAGGCGGGGGAAGGCCGGAATCTTCTCGTTTCGGGTCATTGTTCTGAGAGCATGATTACATTCCAGGTATGACCCCTTCGCCTACCTACCGTCAGCTCCCCTCTCAAATATTTTAACCAAGGTTCTAAAATTATTTCAACCCAGGTCCTCCACAATATAATATGCACCACGACACTCTAGCACAAAATTAGCATGTTACATAGATATAAATAAAGATAATCTGAAAATTCATTAATTTAATTTCATGCGGTCTATCTGAAATTTTGATAAGTCATTTTTATCATCGGCACTTGTCTGCCTTGCAAAATTTCAGCTCGCTAGATTAAGAGGAAGTGGGTTAAAAAGGGATCCAAAGTTTTTCCAGCAATGCCTCAGGCAGACACCACGAGTTTATATAAAGATTTTCAAAATAAAAAAAAGAAGCCCCAAATTTTCCAACCCTTTTTTTCAGGAGAGATTTTTTAAAACATTCATTAATTTTTTATATTACAGTTTTCACGCAAACAGTTTTAATTTTACAAATTGTTTGCGAGACGCAATGTTAACCCCGAAGAGCCGCATGCGGTTCGAGAGCGGCGGTTTGGCCGCCATTGTAATAGCCGAATACATAAAATAATATATTAAGAAATATAACACCAAATAGATTTGTCTTAAAAGTTCTTAAAAGTTAAAATAGAGCCTTTTTTGTTGCTTTAAAATATGTTTCATTAAAAATAAAGAAAAGTTCACCACTAATAACCATTATTAAACTAAAATTTAAAATATTAATCCGATTAAATTTAATATCAGCTGAATAAAAATAACATACTTTGAACTAATTTTTTTATGTTAACTAAAAAAAAATTAAAAAAAAAGCAAAAGTGGCATTGGTATTTGTCTTTAGAAAGAGGTGTTTAATTGTTTCTTTTAAATTTCAAGCTGCGAAATGAAATTCCCATTCGAGTTTATAGTATAAAGTATACAAAAAATTGTTTCGGTAATAATATTTGTCAAAGAAAAACGGGTTCATATTTGTGGATGATTAATATACCTTACATTAAAATATACGACATTTTTTAAAAATCGCGGTTACTTCTTTCTTCGGAAATTCAAGTAGTTTGACCTATAAAACCACTTTGAAAACTTTTTTATTTTGACAATTTTTTAAACCCATATTTTGTATAGTGTTTAAAATAATAAGATTATAAAAGGTGGCCTATAAGAAACATAAAAATGTGTAAAATGGCGTTATTTTTAATTCACATAGATTAACAATAAAAAAATAAATAAGATAACATCAGTTATTTTTGTAGAGCTCAATTTGTATGCTCTCCATTAAAGCCGTTTACTTTAACTTACATCTCATCTTAATTCATTCTGGAAATCCACCCAATGAAAGTGTTTTCTATGCTAAAGCTCTCGCCCTAATTCCGCTTGAAAACAAGCTTATTACTCAAGTTTATTTCTTGATTGTTAAAAAAAAATTTTTTTTACCATAAAACCATTCATCGATTACAACCCTTTCTTTTTTCTCAAGTCACGTGACATTATTTCTGAAGAAAGCCTCCAGAAGAGTGCAAACATGAGTTCTAACGATGACCAATTGAAGGCGAGCTCTGTGAATTGCCCAAGTTAAAAGGTCGAGTTCTTGTTCCTCACTGCGGCACCATTAGCGCCCTCTATCTGGCCAGTCACACAACATGAGCTCGCTCTTTAAGTCTAACGTTTTTTAAAAAAGAAATAAATAATAAAAATAATTATTAAAAAAATAAATAAACTCCATATAATGATGAGTCGTAACTAACGTTTAAAGAAATATTGAAGCTAACACAGTGGAAGAGGACTAACCCTTCCCTACCCAAGGCCCTCTTTCAACCATTCTCACCCACACTCACATAAACACACAAAAGTTCCGAAATAACTTCCAACAAGCTTTCGATGAATCGTTTTTTCGCCCTCTCTAAAAAATTCAAAGCTTAACAGTTCAGATTATAAGAGAAGCGGAGAGAGAGAGAGAGAGAGAGAGAGAGAGAGAGAGATGAGAGAGAGAGAGAGAGAGAGAGAGAGAGAGAGAGAGAGAGAGAGAAAGAGAGAGAGAGAGAGAGAGAGAACGAGAGAGAGAGAGAAGAAAAAAGTAGAAAAGAGTTGTGTTTAAGCTCTTAAATGGCTATTAGCGCTCACAATCCATTTCCTGTTGGCGTGTTGTACCACTCAGAATGGTGGATTCTTCATGGCCAGTTATGTGCGGGTGGGAGGGGGCTGGGCCGTTAAATCAAAACATCTCAGGGTTAGCTTTTTTTAAGACTTGAAAAATATGATTAATTAAGGGTTCGTTTTTTTATATTATTTTTTTTAAAGCAGCAATACTTTAAAAAATAATTCCGTTAAGCATGGCATAGATAAAATAGAATAATACAATAAAACATAATACTCCAATGCTACACCCTTCATATAATTCTAGTTTATTGATTATAAGAAAAATGCATTTTAAGGGCATTTAAAGCTTGGAGTGTTTACAAGAAACTTTCACGCTATAACTCTTTTAACGACTTAATGACTTTATCTTTGAAAATAGGCTCCCAAAAAAAAGATCTTTTCATATTAAAGATTTGTGGAATAAAATCGATGGTAGCTTCATAAAAAGTATTGCTTTTAAAGGTTTTCTCTTGAACATCAGATCTTCATTAAATCAAAAGACTGATTTCAATATATGTAACAACTAGAAGGTAAGAAAGAAATATTTATCAGATGAAAAGATAAGAGGAAAAAAAGTATTTTTGGCTTCAAAAATAACTTTGACCTTTGAAATTTCAAGCTATTAATTTTCTGCTTGACTGTAGCGTCTGTTGAATTTCTACCAATCATGATGTCTCATTTGTTAGTTACCAGTTGCAACTTTTCTTATTAAAAAAACAAAAACCCAACTATTTAATTGACTAAAGATTCGATGGTCTTGTGGCCAGTGGATGGAAGTAAAGGTGGTCATTTACTACCACGAATGATTTAAAGAACAAATTCTTATGACGAATTCAAGTAATGACCTGTCAAGATTTTCTTTTTCATTATCTGAACATTTGCACTCAATTATTTCTTTGAAAGTTTAGTTGGATGTCATTTCAGCTATCGATTTCCATAAATAACACATCAAACACAAAATGTAACAAATGAAAAAATCCACGAATCAATAGAACGAGAGTCACACTAGAGCAGATAAATTAATATTTAACCAGAGTATTAACCAACTGTTTAGCTTATAATTTTTAATTTATAATACTTGGGGTGTGGGGGTGGGTGAGGGTGGGGGGGGGAGAGTTAACCTCAAGTAAAGTGTAAATCCATATGTAAGAGCGAATGAATAAAAGTTCAATGAATTGATACTTTCTGTAAGTTAGAATTGTTCTAAAGCCGTGGATAACTTCCTCACTTTAAAAAAAAATAATTTTTGCTTATTAAAATTTAAAAAAAAACTGTCAAGCTTAAGTAAGTTGCATGAATGTATATTGGAGAAATTTCAAGTTAGGAAGAATAATGACATACAATTGGTACAAAATGAAAGTGGGGGAGGGGTATTCAAGACAAATTAAAGATATTCTGAGATGGGCAAGAAATAATGATCAGTGCAAAGATTAAGGTCAGAAATTTAATGTTACTGAGAAACAAGATCCACAATTAGAAAAAAAAGTCATTCAAAATCCAAGCAGGGATTATGGTCACTGCTAGACTTAATGGATAATGCAAAAGTTTCGGCTAGTGCAAATGTTGAGCTAGTGAAAGACTTGAGGCCAGAGCAAGACTTCAGGGCAGTGCAAGAGGTAAAGCCAGTGTAAGACATAAAACCAATGAATGATGTTAATACAATGCAAGAGGTTAGGGTAGTGCAAGATGTAAGACCAGTGCAGTCGTTTCCACTTCGTTGTGAAAGTGTGTCTAAGCCCCTTCAAAAAAAAACATCAACATAGAAAAGAGAAAGATTTTTTAGCATTGAAAGTATTTATAATCGTTTTCTCAATATGTAAATGAAAATATTTTAGTTTTCTTTCAGGAGAGAATGTTATAAAGATTTATTAATCACACTTCAATATATCGCGAAAAAACTTAATCTTTCAAGCTCTTGATGCATGCAACGATTGGACTGGGGCAAAACAGATCTAAGTGTGAAAATGTCAAGTTGTATAAGGAAATGGCTGATCTCCCTCTCATATTAATAAAGGGTTTATATTCAATATTTTTTAAAATAAATGCTTTTCTTTTCATCGTGATGTAATTATTCATCATCAATGGTTGTTAACGACAATCGTTTACTTAATCTTTGGTCTGGAATAATCATAATCCTGGGATTTTCTGTAACGTGACAAATTTCATTGATCAATTAAACTAAATGAACTATCGATCTCTCGGACAACGACATTTAGGTGAAGAATACGGCCTGTGGTTTTAATTGGTTTTTATTTTATCGATCATGCGCGGCGAGGTCGCTGTCATAGCTGAAATCTGTCACCTCATACTTGAACGTTGGAAATATAACTCACGCACTGAAAATTTTCTAAAATCACATCTGTTATATTCTAGATGTGGGCCTTTTAAAAAAAAAGAAAGAAACAAATTCACGGCCTTTCTGAATGCTCGACAGCATATGAAGAGGACGGCTGTGAGAAGAAGGCTTAGGTTACATATTTACAGCATATGAATAGGATGTCTGTGACAAGAAGGCTTAGGTTACATATTTACGACATAATCAAGGGAAAGAAGGGCCGTTTTTTTACCATTTAAATACCATCATAAATTAAATTAGAAAAGCTGAAAATGCCCATGCATCTGGATTCAAATTAGGGATGTGCAGGATTTCGGCTCCGGCAAATCAAGAATCCGGCAATTTTTACAAATCTGGCCACAGCCGGATTTCACTTCATCAATCCGGCCAAAACCGGCTGCAGCAGTATTTCTAAAATTTGAATCCGGTACAGCCCAAATGCAAAATATTTAAATCATCTTATCTACATCAGATTACGGTCTTCTGTGGTGAAAATATGGATTAAGGCAAGGTACATAATCTCCATTCACTTCATGGTCAAACTGCATTCACCTCCATAGTATACTCCATTCATTTCCATGATTAAACATTTTTCACTTCCGTTGTCAAAGATCATTCACTTTCATGTTAATTTATGTAATTGTCCGTAATAGATAAGAAACGATTAACTCTATTCACCTTCATTTTCAAGCTCCATTTACCTTCATGAACACTCGAGATCCATCCCGTAAGTAAAATATCTCTTTAAACAATTTGACTAAAACTACTACAAACATTCAAAAATTTTTATCAATGTTATAAGAAAAGACATGAAAATGCAATCTAAGATATAAATTAAATGCATTAACGTTCTACAGACAACCTAATTTTAATCAATCTACACATTACTTCGTATTTTCCATTTATTTAAAGGTTTATATTCTTAATGAGCGTCCTTATATAATAAAAGGAATGTTCCGTGCGGTCATCAACAGTGATTGGTCTCAAACACATTTGACTTCTACAGCCAATCATATTGAACAATTTTACGCGGACATTGAAAACAATTTATTTTTGGTGCAGTATTTCTCCCATGACTTTCTTTTGAGTTATAAGCGTTGGGATTTATAGTCAAAAGCTCTGTTTTTACGAGTTATTTATTTTAGCTATAATGAATAGTATTTTTGACGTGATGCACATGTAATGCCGGTCGAGACGGCTGTTAGAGGGGAGTTACAAATGCCACCGAACGTTGGCGGAACGTCCTTGGACGGGCTTTGTTGCTCGTCTATAATAAATGATTTAGAACACTAATTACACTACAATAAATGTATTTTGTGATAATGACAACGTTTCTTTTTGTTATAATATTAAAACAACAATGCGAAAAGTAAAGAAATGTAGAGAAGCGATGAGAATGGAAGCGGGAAAACGACCGCCAACCGTCTCCATCACTCATACGTCACGGGATATTGTGTCACGCATCATATCCATTATCCCGAATTTGACAGACCTGGAATGTAGCTGGCATCCGCGGTTGTCGACGTCACACCACCGCGTATAAATGACACAAACAGCAGGTTTCTTTGGGGTCTGTAGAAGATGCGAGGCTGAATGCGACGTTTGCTTTTACGGGGTGTTTAGTAAACACAATGGACATTATGCCACAGCGCACGCAGTCATGTGGTTATTTTAAAATTAGTTTAAACGTTGGATGTCTCCAATCTTATTTTGCTAGTGAGTTTTGAATATTCTTTTTTTTTACTGGGGACAAATTAATTTTAATCAAGATGACGAATGCAATTTTAGGTGTGGAATAGAGAAAATCAGCTCTAATGGAAACAAGTAACACAGTCAAATCTCAGGTGCACTAGATTTGACATATTATCAGGCTTCACATACATATTTTAAAATAACGTATTTAAAATGTGTATACAAAGCTTTTAAGTATTGACAATGAAGTATAAACGTTAAAGAAATTTCACAGGTTTTTGACAACCTCTGGTAAACTTTAAAGATAAAGTTTTGTAAACACTGACGAAAGTGCGTCTGGAACAAATAGGAAGAAATATGGAAATTGCAATTGATAATTCCATAATTTCACACATTTACATACCCCACATATAAGAAATACGCAAATACACACACTTAAATATACACAAACATATATATATATATATTGGGGCTGGTACTGATTAAAATTTTTTTTGTTTAATCGGGAAACAAATTAATCGATTAATCGGTTAATTTCGATTAATTATATTTGTATAACGCATATGTAGATCCCGTTAAGTCGCGATTCCTTTTTTAATCAGTTATGTCGCGGTAATTCCATGGCTCGTAAATTTTGTGACGTAACACAGCAAATTCGTTCTGCTATGCAAGAAATAAGGGAGAAAAACCTTTTTGTTAACGTGTGCACCTCTAAATAAATAATAATAATAATACGAGGGAAAAGTATGTAAGTAAAAAAAATTATAAATTATTAATAAATTGGAAACAAAATATCAGAAATATTTTCTTAAATTTTAATAGAATTTTTATCGATTAAAATTTGTAACTATTAATCGATTAATTAATCTGTAATATACGCAGCCCTAATATATATATATATATATATATATATATATATATATATATAATTATGTGCATGGGTGGCGTGTGTTTTTACTGTTTATAAATCACAATATAATAATTGAACAATTTATAATCTCTCAAATAACCTATATTTACGGTGTTTACGATGCTCATATCTATCTCCCTTATGTTTCCCTCTTCCCTTCCGAAATTTCCCCGCCCTTCCCACTCCCTCTTTCACCGAATAGCCCAGAACGTCTTTCGTTTAAAACTGTATAGATTTTTCAATTGGGCGCAGCCTCAATCATCACCCAGTTCACTCCCCTCCTGCCCTATTTCTGAGCTCGAACGCCCCACTGGCCTGCCATCCCTAATACGGTATTAATGTGCATTCTTGGGGAGCAAAATAAGATTCCCAGATGATCCGTTTGAATTTTTCCCCATCGTCACTAAGGTTATTTCCAGGAGATGTTTCAGAAAAAAAAGGGAAATTACTTCCTGAATTTGATGAATCTTGCATTCATGGCCACATCGATTACCTTCGCTGCTTTTAAAGAGGACCACAACCAGGCAGGCAGACATGCCGACAAAAAGAAGACCATCACAAACTTGTTTCAAGATCTCAAAAGCTGCACGTCGTTCATTGTCTGGTACTCAAGTTTGATTAGCGATCCTACAATTTCGCACTTTTTTTTTCACCACTGGAGTAGTGGCCCGTGAGATAGATCTCTTGGTGCCTACCCGTGCTAGGTGCTGTGCTGGGGGGGGGGACGCGGGGTCGCACTTTGGTGAGTGCAAGCTGAACTAACCAAGTTGGTGTCGACCTGACATTTCGTGTAAGATTGAGCCAGTTTCGTCGAAGAAATTTCCCGACGCCAGGATGAATCTGGACCAAATCGGACCAACGCGCTCGTCAAAGTTTCAGTTCAGATCCACAAGCGTGAGCGGTAAGCGATCTGTACACATGACCAACCTCGAGTCTGATCAGCCAAACGCTGAGGAACACATACAAGAATAGGCCGAATGAAAACCCCACCATTTTGCCAGGTCGCGTTTTCACCATTCCTCAAATCAAAGTCAATATTTCTATATATGTTTGAAAAAATAAATTGATATTGAAAGAGACTAAGCAGGCAAATAATATTTTTTAAGAAATTTTTCCCATAACGTTTTTTCTTCTTCTAAATTTCCCATACACTTAAATTTTCATTGTTTTCAAATATTTACAAGTTACGTCCTTAGTACAGTACTTTTAAAATTGACAAGAGGAACACCATCATTTTTAAACCTAGAAACACTAAAGGATAGAAGTACAAAGAACAATGAGGTAATAATACATAAAGCAGCGAATTCTAACTTGGAAATACAACACAAAGATAATCTAAAACAACCCTCAGATAGACATAGGGATAAAAATACTTTCTTATTCTGTATGTAAGAACAAACAAATTTAAATTGTCGTTCTTCCCACCTGGAATTCGGGCGTGGTGTGAGTTGCCTGAAGAAAGCAGGAAAACCAACACTCTATCAACATTTAAAACTCTAATAAAAATGCAAGACTAGGCAGACACCATAGATAAACATTGGATGCAATAATATTCTGTATAGAAGGGGCGTCTGTTATAGATAAAATAAGATACTTTCTATATTTCCCTTTTTAGTTCTGCCAATAAACTTTACAAAAATGTTGGTCCCTGAAATTATTACTCATCCAACAGAGCACCAGAGTGTTCTTGCTAATATCAAAGTGTCAGCATGGCCGCCCCGTGCACTGGCCGAGTTTAATCAGACACCCTTCAGCCAAACCCCTTTGAAACCTACATGCCTGGACATAACGATAGGTCGTGTTCCGAAGGGACATAATTATCTCCGAGCCAAGACCTCCAGTTGTGGGGAAAAAGCAACGGAAACGACCGACACTTCACTTCCGGTAAGAGGCCAGGTTCCGGGGGTAATCGTGTGACTTTCAGAGCTCCATAGGGTATGCTTGTCATTAGTAAAAAGAACAGTATTGAACACAAAAAAACTTAGGACTGCGGTCATTTCGAATGTCCAGAAAAGATCTTACATAAAGTACCGTCATTTAAATATTGTTCTAAAACAATTATTGCATAATGTTACAAGCTGTTAGTTCTGTCACTATTTTCCCCTCCATTCATCGTCTTGACCAACCATCTAATATCCATGGAGTGGTCATTGATTTACCCATTTTTAATATTGATTAAAATAATATCAAAAATGTATATGAGTCTATAATACACAATATTTACATAAATATATATTATTGTATGCGTATATTTCTAGCAATGTAACGTTCATAAATAAATAGGTACTACAAAATTACGTTTTTAAAAATGTTCTTAGTATTGTGTATATCAATCTTCGTAGCAAGCTACTCTATATTTTGAGACCATAACAGCAGTGGCAGACTTAAAATTAAAATATATGCAGCCAGAAGTCACACATGAAACACACAGCCAGAACTCAGACCTGTAACATACAGTCAGAAGTCAGACCTTAGACACACAGGCAGAAGTCAGACCTTAGACACACAGTCAGAAGTCAGGCCTTAGACACACATTCAGAAGTAAGGCCTTAGACACACAGTCAGAAGTCAGGCCTTAGACACACAGTCAGAAGTCATACCTTAGACACACAGTCAGAAGTCAGGCCTTAGACACACAGTCAGAAGTCAGGCCTTAGACACACAGTCAGAAGTCAGGCCTTAGACACATAGTCAGAAGTCAGACCTTAGACACACAGTCAGAAGTCAGACCTTAGACACACAGTCAGAAGTCAGGCCTTAGACACACAGTCAGAAGTCAGACCTTAGACACACAGTCAGAAGTCAGGCCTTAGACACACAGTCAGAAGTCAGGCCTTAGACACACAGAACTAAGACCTTTAACACACAGCCAGAACTCAGACCTTTAACACACAGTCAGAAGTCAGACCTTAGACACACAGTCAGAAGTCAGACCTGGAGAACTTTGCAAGAATTAAGACTGAAAATCTCATATAGAAATAAGAAGAGAAGAGTTTGTCCGGATGGACAAACTGAAATATACATGCAAAATATGACCAACAAAAAATCCACCAAAAATATTACCGTACATGAAAAGTCGAAAACGAGAGAGGGAGTAAGACTCTTGATAAACTAGAACAAATTCAAAAAAGAGCTGCCAGATTCATTACTGGATAATATTCAAAACTGACGAAGAGCAAAGTAGTTATGATAAAAAAATGCAATTAATTATAACCTGGAAATATAAGAGACAGATCTAAAACAACCCTCAGGTAAACATAGGTCTGAAACACGTTTCTTAATTCTTTTGCAAGAACAAACGAATGCAAATTCTCGTCCTTCCCTTCTTGAACTCGGACGTGGAATGGATTGCCTGATCAAACCAGGAAAACCAACACTCTATCAACTTTTAAAACTCGAATAAGAATGCAAAACTAAACATTAAACGTGGATAAGCGGGGGAAGCAATACAATTATGTATAGAAAGATCGTCTGTAACAGATGCTATAAGATAAGAACCGCTCTCAAAGCTTGACCCAATCAAGGTGGAACATGGTCTAGTCCTAAAAAAAGGCCCTGACCCGCTGACTAATCGATTCTATTCCTGGCAACGACACGTGACAAAGACACGTGGCTTAATGAGCACCAACGACTCCCTGTGTGCTAAAAGCTTGGATGCTACTTCCGCCGTACATCGGAGTATACATCGCAAGATGGTGAGCGGCTCTGGTGGCTCCGTGAGATAGGACATGAGCCAGGGAGCCAAATATTGATCAATATATGTTGTTTCACAAACAAATGTAGCTCTGAAAGTGATTTTGTTCTGAAATAATATTTAGCACATAGGCTTATTTTTTTAATATACTTATTTATTTTTATTTTTTAATATTCTACAAGTAAAAGTTATTGTTTCTGCATCTTATCAAAGTAACATGACAATACTTTTAAACACTGTACGCATCGTATTGCCTTCAAAGATTTTATGTTTAAAAATCCTTTGCTGTCTAGATGAAATATCTAAGATACTGATAGTTTCTCAATAAAATAAAGAAAAGATGCGATATGTCAGAGCCAAAAATTTAATTTTAATTGCTATACGAAGTAACATTTTTTTTACAGTATCCTGGAATAATTCAAAGAGAGAACAACTAACGCTATTGAAATATTACAAACACTTGCAATCACCATCAGATGCCTAAGAAATTTAAAAATGAAAAAATAAAACAAGGCCCATTTTGCTCTAGCTACACGTTATATTTTTGTGTATACCACAGACAGTAGACTTTCTTTCTACTGTAATTTTGATTTAATTTGATTTTTTGTTAGGTTGCTTTAAATTAAGGCTGAATAATCTTATGCACAGAAGTAGGGTCTAAAATGTATATATAATACATTTATGAGTGTTAAAATCTTTGCCTGTTTATGGAGACGCTTATGAACTGAATCATTCAATGTTTTATATTATATTATCTGCTAGTGACGTTCCTTCCATTCAGAAGATTATTTCATCCCAAGCTTATCCATGGTATATGTATAGTCTTGCTTTTATATTAGAGTTTTAAATGTTGATTGAGAGTCGGTTTTCCTGTTTTGATCAGGCAACCAATTCTACGTCCGAATTCCGGGCGGGAAGTACGTTCTTTTACTACAAATATGTCATCATATTTTCAATTTACTTTCAGTGATACAGCTTAAAAGCATATCCACATATTCTAGAACTATTACTCAAAATAGCTTAAAAACATCTCAACGATTACTGAACTTTTTCTCAACTTACATCTTCTTAAGCAAACCATTACATGTATTGTTAATTTAAATGTTTTCTATAACCTCTCGGGTCTACCACAATGATAGACCATATGCAATCGTTTGAGAAGCACAGCTGTCTTCTATTGCACAAAAATGAAGAAAGAAAAAAAAAGAAAAATCCCATGAGATCCAGACGTCATACTTTTATTAATGTTAATGTTTTGTTTTTCCTACCTTCAACTTTTCCATCCATTCTACTACTAATAAGATTCACTAAAATTGGATCTATATTTCTGTCTCTGATATTACGACAGTCTCATCCTCCATAATAAGTTTAGCTGTCATTGATCGCCGTCATAATCATGATTGCATCTGTCTTACCGTTTCCAATTACTATTAAATTCATCAGTCGAGTCTCAACCCCACCCCCCCCCCTTTTTTCCAATAACCTCGTGGTCGTAGGGGTATCTAATGTTTCCATTAGAACTTTCTCGGGGCTTGGTAGACCTTGGCGGCGCCCATCTCCTCTCCAGGTCAGCGGAGGCGATAGTCATTCATCAACATTTTTATTGTGGCTTTAACGTGGGCTAGATCCCACGCGCCTCAGCTTGTGAGGCGGGTGCACTATTGACTTCGCTACCCCCACCCCTTTTTTACACCCTTTCAAACCCATTTCATCTCGGTACAAGTAAAAAAATAAGGCAAGAAATGTGGATTCGGACTTACGTTGTGGAGTTTAGAAATGTCTGCACTGGGACCACAGAAATACAAATAAAAGACAACGCTCTGTACTCTGTAATTATCTTTTTTACTGTTTCATTCACATTTGTTTGTTGCATCTACATTTCTTTTTCCCAGCTGCGAAGTCACTTAAGTTATTTTTTTTTAAAACTTGTTCGAATTCGTTATACTATTTCTTGACTAGGGCGGGCACGATGTTCTTAAGTTGATAGTTCATGCAGTATTCCTAATATTGTTACTTGTTTATTTGTCTGTTTTGTTTTGTTTTTTGTTTTGTTGACCACACCCCAGCAGACCTGCTTGCACAACTACAGTCTTACCCTACTCAAATATACCCCAACGCCGTTGTCTCAACCTCCATCCAAGCTCCTAATTTTCCAGCCAGACTCTTCACTCGGCCAGGGTGATGGTGGTGGTGGTGGTGGTGGTGGTTGGGGGGGGGGTAAGAAGATATCCCTGACGTCAAGGGAGTACACCAGCTACAGTCATAAAATATCAATCTGTAAGCCGGCGTTATTGAACTGTGTAACTATCCGCTGGAGGAAGTCCTGGGTACCGAGAGGCTAATTCAGAACACACAAATCTGTGTTTGTACAAACCGCCAGTCTCGACATCTCCAGTGGACAAATAACGCCCGCGTCAATAAATAAGAATAATGAAATCCAAAGAGCAAAAAAATGCGCTTGATAACTTCAGGGCAATCGCTTGATTTTTATTTTTGTAGGCCAATGATTCCTTTTATTTTTTCTTTATATTTGTTGTTGTTTTCTTTACGAACAGTTTTCACTGACGAAATTATTATGCCTGTAATTCTTAGTTCACAATTGATAATATAATAAAACACAACATATAAAATAACAGATTAAATATCATTGTACACGATTTACTGTCAACTGTCTTACATTTTAACATTTAATTTTGATTTATCCATTTATGGCAAGATGTTTAAATTATTGTTTTTTTGGAAAAGGGGGGGGGGTCTAAAAGTTTTTTTTCCATTAATTTAAAATAAATACTAAACTTACTTCTGTTTATTCATCCATTTAATACGCCAAATAAATGTAATTTCATAAGTTACAAATGTAACATGAGATATAACGTACTAATGTTACGTTTATCTAGCATTGACGTCCTAGAAGAGCATAGATTACACAATCTTGTGTTATAGATGAAAGTCTGTAATGTAAAAGAAATGTTTATGTACTAATGCAAATTTATGTAAGCATTAAAACATTTTAAAACATTTTTGAAAGGAATATGATAACAGGTTCAACTTTCATTCCAACTGTACCACAATATTCTTATTTGAATCTATCATTATTTAATATTTTTGATGTCTTGATTAAAAACAATAAATAACGAAATGACAAGGAAAGGAATCGGCGACCGAGTCAATAAATACAACTAAATGTAATTGATAATAATTTAATCTTGTTATTAATTACGCAAGACAAATAATGTTTATTTTATTTTCACTTGTATTAGTAGCTTCCATAGTGTTAAAAAAACGGCGTTTATTTCCATTGTGAAAATAAGTAAATTTAACTTACTTTATTCTTCGTTATAGTTCATAGAGATGTTTTGAACTGACAGCGAATTGAATATTTATAAACGAAGAGAATGTACAGACGCCCAATGCATGACACCCCATCAATACAGGGGTCTCTCTGATAAAGTAGAGTACGTGGTGCTTGATTGTGGTTTGAATAAATTCTAAAAACAGTTTTTTGTTTTTGTTTTGTGTTGTTGTTGTTCTCCCAATCATTATTTATTCCTACAACAGAACTGGCTGTTCAGCCCTTATCATGACATATCAACACCTGCCGTGACACATAACACCTGTCATGACACATTAACACCTGTCATGACACATCAACACCTGTCGTGACACGTCAACACCTGTCGTGACACATCAACACCTGTCATGACACATCAACACTTGTCATGACACATCAACACTTGTCATGACACATCAACACCTGTCATGACACATCAACACCTGTCATGACACATCAACACCTGTCATGACACGTCAACACTTGTCGTGACACGTCAACACCTGTCATGACACATCAACACTTGTCATGACACATCAACACTTGTCATGACTATTCAACATTTGTATTGACGCATCAACACTTGTAATGACACATCAACACCTGTATTGACGCATCAACTCTTGTCATGACATATCAATGTTGGCCTGTCATGACACATCAACACTTGTCATGACGCATCAACACCTGTCATGACACATCAACACCTGTCATGACACATCAACACTTGTCATGACACTTCAACACCTGTCATGACACATCAACATTTGTATTGACGCATCAACACTTGTCATCTCTGATCAACACTTGTCATCTCTGATCAAAACTTGTCATCTATGATCAAACCTTGTCATCTATGATCAAAACTTGTCATCTCTGATCAACACTTGTCATCTCACATCAACACTTGTCATCTCTGATCAAAACTTGTCATCTCTGATCAAAACTTGTCATCTCTGATCAACACTTGTCATCTCACATCAACACTAAGACTTGTCATCTCTGATTATTGACAGAACTCTCCCGACATTTCAGGCGGTTGTATCAAAACTACCTGGTAAATAAATAAATACATAAATAAAAAATTATAGAGTTATAAATAATGTAATCATTTATTTACAGAAATGTTCACTTTTATAAGTTTTCATTTTTTCATAAAGTTCAACAATTTTTGCCTTCTTTTTTTGTCTTAATCTGCTTCATTTTTTGCATTAGCAAATGCTACAACAATAATAAATGTTAATAGTAATTCAAGTGCTTTTAAACAATACGTAGTGTACGAATAGATACAATTTTGTTGTAACATTGTCTATTAGAATTTCAAGCGAAGCTTTTATATTTCGATATCCTTAGTATTGATATCTACCATTTTGCGTTAGTCAGCCAAAGATGGCCGTTGACTTTGAAGATATTCTGATCACGAGACAAAAACTGTCTTGAAAACTTACTTAAGCGCATAAACTCAAATTTTCTTAGATTTCTTATTTTCCTAATCATTATTTAAATCCTTTTCTTATGAAATATTTTATTTCCCGTGTGACATTTGTCAGCTTAAATAATAAATGCCTAGTCTTCGCTTCTATTCTAATAAATATTTAAATTTCTTGTAGCATTTCCAAGGGACACAATCCCGTCTGCCTTTTATGCACTTATAACTATTTGGGCTAAGGGCACTTTCCTGAACGAGTTTCCTACCCTCACCTCTTTCCTCACACTCCTACATTATAAAAAGGAAAGAATGAGAAAAGGAAATATTTTGGGTAGTCAGGTCCTCCAAGTTAGTGGAAGTTCAAGTAGTGTCTTGTCATGTGACGCGTGATGAGCCTCGCTTTGATCATAACGCATTTTCAGAGGTACCGTCTCAAGACGTCGGCTGGCCATAAGAAGATAACAATAGTGTAATCCCCTGGGATGTACTCGTCCGTTGACCTTGTTGGACGTGAATGCTGATTCAGCATTGGGAAATCAGCAAACATCGCTGCAAAGCGGAACGCTGGGTAAAACTATCAAACATGTTTGATAGGTCGTCATTTAATTTGTCTATTACGACGTGTTCTGATTCTGTAAAAATTACTGCACCGTTAACGAGCTTGAAGGACTTCTGTGGTGGAGATAAAGAGACTTTGACAAATTATGGCAATAGTTTGTGATGTAGGTTTAGACAGGCGGGAGGTGCAGCAGTTATTCAATGAACGTGGTTGAGAATCTTTCTGGGGAAACATTTCGTGGTGCTACATTTTGGTTAAAAGTCCAAGACCGTTTGAATCTAGTGTTGAAACCATAACATGATACTACAACACGCAAGATGGGCTGTATTCTGTGATGGGATTCCTTGACCAAAATTTAGCGTCACTCCGAGATAGCAGTCTCTCGTTCTGCATCTTTTAACATTTGGAACAAATAAGTTGTTTTTTTAAATAACAAAATTTTTGAATTCATCCGAATTGATTTGATGAAATACTCAATATGATATACCTCTAGGGACAAAAAAAAAGTTAGAATTGATTCTACTTGACATTATAGAAAAAATGTGATTTAAAAAAACACAACTAACATTCATCCCACTTGAAATAATAAAGATATTTCAAATCATTTCTTTATAAAAATTGTCTGTAACATTTTTAAACAAACTAAAATACGATACAAATTTAAAAACGAAAAACAAAAACAATTTAAAAGTGACGTCTCAGAGTTTACGTCCCGCTAATATCTTTATCTCCGTGGACATAACTGGTGGACGTGAGCCATCGCCAAATTGGCTCTGACGTTTGGTGATCAGGTCTTTTTCTTCAGCCCCAGCTCATGGTTCCACGAACATGGAATTTTTTCCTTCGTCCCGCGGTCTTTCTTCTTTTTGTCTTCCAAACTGATTTCCCTCTTTCAAGCGTCATCACAATAAAGTCTTACCACTGGTATCTTGGACTTTCGTCATAACACTGAAGTCTTACAACTGATATCTTGGACTTTCGTCATAACACTGAAGTCTTACAACTGATATCTTGGAATTTCGTCATAACACTGAAGTCTTACAACTGATATCTTGGACTTTCGTCATAACACTGAAGTCTTACAACTGATATCTTGGACTTTCGTCAAAACACTGAAGTCTTACAACTGATATCTTGGACTTTCGTCATAACACTGAAGTCTTACAACTGGTATCTTGGACTTTCGTCATAACACTGAAGTCTTACAACTGATATCTTGGACTTTCGTCATAACACTGAAGTCTTACAACTGGTATCTAGGACTTTCGTCATAACAATGAAGTCTTACAACTGGTATCTTCGTACTGTCGTCATCACAATAAAGTCTTACAACTGGTATCTTCGTACTGTTAGCACCACACTGAAGTCTTACAAATGCTGTGTTCATAATTCTCTCTTCCAACTATTTCTTACTGTCCGAGTGCTACGGTCGTCTCTGTGCTCTCTTACTGTTGTATTAAATGTTTGACTTTATGAAATCTGAACTGCTGTCCAGATGCAATTGTTATTTTTGTAATAAATTAATGTTAAATTTTTAAAGGAACGTGTTTAATTATTAAACTCTCTTAACACACCAACTTACACAATCCTATATCCAAGGTGAATTCTTTTTTTTTAAAGATTTACAGTAAGTAGAGAATCATTGTGTTCATTGTAAGGCCGTGTGTTAACGGAAAGTGAGAAATGGTTTAAAAGTGAGTCCGGAATAGTTACGGCGGAGAGGTGTGGACTGCTGATTCGATAAACCATCTGACAGCCGCAATCTGCCATCTGACTGCTGTTAACGGAGGAGGACGAACTGAGTGAGAAACTACAGCTCATCACGTGATTTCTTTTCGCTAAACGTTAACGACACGGTATTTTTAGCAAGTGACTTTTAATTTACATGCCACAAGCGACATATTATTTGTTGGTTTGACTAACCAAATATATTTTTAAATCCCTAATATTTACTTCACCATCTTTACTCTCTGTCTCTCTCTCTCTCTCTCTCTCTCGGCTTTGGGCTCGCGGTCGGTAGGGCGGAAAACAAAAAGTAAAAAAATGACCCACTTCCCGGGATGCTATCGAGCTTAAATTTTGCACATAGACTTGTGTCACCTCACAATTCATAGTAACAAAGTTTCAGGTCAATCGAATATACCGTAATTAAATTAATTCATTTTTAGTTAATCTCTATGTAACTCTATATTGCCGTCCGCAATTGCTTACATTCACGTGTCACTGGAGTTCACTCCAGCCATCGATGACCACACCCCCGTCCCACGGTTTTACAGCAAGGGTAGATCAGTCAGTTTAAGTCTGTAAATGTTTGTCGCGCGTTGCGTATTATATTGAACATATCAATACTATAAGTTATGTCTCATATATAAGGGATTTATAGTCAAAAACTTTGATTTTACGGGGTTGTTTAATTCAACGTACCCATTCAGTCAACTTTACATATTATTTCCAGCGTATCTTGTGGATATAGTGTGGGGAAAGGGTATAAAGAGAAATTCTGAAACTGCATAGCTTTTAAAGAAATGAGAGAAACGGGGGATAGAGAGAAACCCCAGGTTAGACAAGTCCAACAATTAACAACAAAAAACTTTGACATACAACATTTCTGACAATGTCTTAAGACAGCAACACAACTCCGCCAATGTGCCTTCATGGGCTGACACGTTATTTGTGTTGTGTCAGCGAGTGGACTGTAACGAAGTTGACCCTTTGCGACACTGAGCGTTAAAGTGCAGTAATTGAGTCGTTTATATGACATGCTCCTTCCTTTCTCCATCTCCTGCTACTATAATATGGCCTTGACCTTTTTTACAACAACAAAAAAGAAATTAATATTACTTGAGCTTGAAGGAAGACATCAGGTTAGCACGCAAGATTATTTTTTTTTGAAAGGCGAAACAAAATCTTCTCAGTAGAAAACTTTCTCCCCTGTTTTTCTGCTCTATCATTTAAAATGGCGGTGCAATTTTTCCTGCGTTTTAAATGAGACCAAACTGGAGATCTACCGCTGCACCTGCTCATTAGAAAACATGCTTCTGCTGCTTCATAGTTTTCTTCGGGTGACTAGTATGTTTTAACTCTTTATTAAACTGAAGAACAACAGCGTCTTTTTAAAAAATTCAATTTCCTTCGAACTCTGAGAAATTAAGAAAGTTTTTTTTTAATTTTTTTATTTGAAGTCTTACCAAACATAAAATTGAGAGTCAGTGGTATCGGTAAAGTACACTTGCGATTTTTTAATGAAAATCTGAGTGTACTTCGTTCAGAATACTAAAAAACAACAACTAAACTAACAGCCGTCAATGCTAATATTGTTGGTTTTTATCTTGAGGGTGTGGGTTGTTCAATCGATGACAGCTCTTCCAAGTTTCGACTTGAAGAGAACAGACCTCTCCCTCCCGCCTCGCCCCAAACTTTGTATTTCTCCACGAATTTCTATCAATTTTGGTTGCTCGCGATGATCCCGGTTTTAACGCTTGTCCACTTTGCCGAGAATTAAGGCCGAATTTCCATAAATCTGAAGGATAAATATTTATGTTGCCCGATTGAATAAATTGGCTCAGTGATTTACGGGGTGGTGTCGGCCCGGGGGCCGGATTCACACGCAGCAATCTGGAGCACAGGACCAAGTTTATTTACCAAATTATTATTATTATGTGATGGATGGGTCAAAAAATAGATCGCTGACATTTTGATTCATTAATGCGCTGATCTTCGTTTTATTTGCACGTATGTTATCAGCTGAATGATTTGTGAAGTCTAACTTTTTAGGAGCGAGTCGGTAAAGTGAAGATTTGAAGTTTAGTTTGGTAACCGAAAAATACGAGGCCTGCCAAATATCTCTTTTAGTAGTTTTCAATGACTTTAGAAAAAATCTTTTCATTTTGACGACAAACTTAAATAATACCTATTTTCATTTTTCCCACGTTATCGTATATTATTACAAAGAAGATGTTAAGTTAGGGTATTTAATAAGTTGCAAATTATATGAACACTATATATTAATCCATGCTTCACTGATTAAAGATTGGTGCACTGGCGTTGTATTCAAATTTTAAAAGCTCCATTGTTGCTCGTGTGGTTCATTGGTTCTGTAGTAGTATGTTGACGGGATAAAAGTGAAGTGGAAATGCAATCAGATTGGGTAGAAAAATTAACCAGTATGTTTGCGGATGATGCGGCACTGATAGCACACACAGAAGCTCGTTTGCAACAACTCGTGTCAAGCTTCTCCAATGCCTGCAAAGAATTTGGTCAGCAAATCAGCTTAAATAATTTAAAACTTATAAGTTCAAGTACTTCGAATTAATATGACTAAAAACGTGGGGCGGGCGCTTATGAGGTTTACATATGCGGTTCACTCATTCACTCGCTTATAGATCTCTCTTTTGCATTCTAAATTAGAAATCTTTAATTTTTATACCAAACACCCGCCCCACGTTGTTAGTCATATTAAATCAAAGTACTTGAACTTATAAGTTTTAAATTATTTTCTTCTTTTTAGACCGCTAATAAAAACGTTTTTTTTTAAAAATCTTTTTTTTTACTTCTATTTATTTTATTCTTTTTAGTCCACTTATAACAACCTGGTTTTTAAAAATCTTTGTTTACCTCTTTTTATTTTACCAAACACCTCACAAGCGCCCGCCCAACGTTTTAAAAACATTGTGATGTGATCACGGGGTGAACTCACGGATGTCAACAAAAGCAGACGGTACAGATTCTTACATATAGACTAAGATAAACTAAAAAGTTCAATAATTTAATAACGGTAAATTCGATCGATCTAACATTTCGACATAATGCATTGTCATCCAAGATCTATCTATGGTAAAATTTTCAGATCTCTAGGACCATCAAAAGTGGTTCAATTTTACGTTGGCAGATTTGAAAAAATCTTGGACAAACCAACAAACCAACAATGCCACAGGAACGAAAGCGAGTTAATAAAACGTAATTAAATAAATAAAACAACCCCGTAAAAACAAAGTTTTCGACTATAAATCCCTTATATATGAGACATAACTAAAAGTATTTTGATAATGTTCAAACGCGACAAATATTTACAGACTGAATCTGTCTTAACTCCCGTTTGCTTTTAAGCCGGGGGGGGATGGGAGGGGGGAAAGGTCTTGTCACCGCTCGCTGGACCGAGCTCAGCGTGACACGCAAAATGTAAACAAGAGCACGCCGGTACACCTGGTTAAAACACGAGATGTGTTCACCTCTGGTTGGCGTGAAGTCAACTGACCCGTAAAATGTAAACGATAGCGACCGCTACAAATTGTTTATATAGATAAACTAAAAATGCATTAATTTAATTACGGTACGTGCGATCGATCTGAAATTTTGATACGATGCATTGTTAGGTGAGACGGGTCTATGTGCCAATTTCAGCTCGATCGCATCACGGGAAAAGGGTTATTTTTTACTTTTGTTTTTCCGCCCGACGTACGAAGAGATGACGACAAGATTTTGAAGTTAATATAAGTGATTTAATAAAACAACCCCGTAAAATCAAAGTTTTTGAATATAAATCCCTTATATATAACTAAAAGTATTGATTATGTAAACTAAAAATGCATTAATTTAATTACGGTACGTTCGATAGATCTGAAATTTTGATACCATGCATTGTTAGGTGACACGGGTCCGTGTGCCAAATTTCAGCTCGATGGCTTCACGGGAGGTGGGTCATTTTTTACTTCTGTTTTTCCGCGGTGCTCAAGACAGACAGAGAGAGACGGCGGTGAAGTTAATAAAAGGGATTTAAAAAGACAAACATCATGGCCCAAGACACACGTTTTCCCCCTACCATCAATATCTACAATGAAAACTTGGAGGTTGTGGACAGCTTCACCTACTTGGAGTCCAAAGTCTCCAATACACTGTCCATCAAGAATGAAATAAACAGTAGGATTTGCAAGGCAGCTGCCACAATGACTATACTAAATAAACGGGTATGGAAAACACCAAGATAACGGTGAAAACCAAACTGTGTGTCTATCAAGCCTGCGTCATCTGTACAGGAGCGAGAAAGACCACATATTCATCCCATGAGCGCAAGCTTAATAGCTTCCACTTGAGGTGCCTGCGTCGCATCCTTAGTATTAAATGGCAGGATAAAGTGTAAAATAGTGAGGTCCTGAAGCGTGTCAATATTCAAAACACGTTCTCAATCCTTAGTGAAAGACGCCTGAGATGTCTAGGACATGTTATAATAATGAGCCCTGGTCACATCCCTAAAGATGTCTTATATGGAGAACTGGATCGGGAAAGAGGAAGACAGGGCTCCCACGTCTGCAATTTAAAGATGTCTGCCAAAGGGACATGAAAGCAGCCAGAAGGCCGATCTAAGTGCGCACATTTGTAAAAGAGGGCGTCATAGTAGCGAGTGGCGAAGAATGGAGGAGGCTACAGACAGAAGAGCTAGGATATAGGCCAAAACATTGGGAAGCACAGAACTCGTGTGCAAAGGCTGTGGTAAAGACTTTCATTCAAGGATAGGACTGAACAGCCACACGAGGAAACGCAACCCAACCCAACGGTGATGCATCATCGTCTTGCGAGACGGATGGATCCCGACGAGTAGCATTTGTTGTGCGTGTGTTTAAAATAATTTTGGAAAACAATATTCGATGCATTGCTTGGATATCTTTTAAAGTATTTGCTGTTTTGTTTTGCAAGCTGAACTTTCTGGACAAAATTGATCACAGGAAAAGCCGTAGCCCCAAAGCCGCAGTGCCTGCAGTCGTAAATAACACTGTTCACATTATCTATTTCATTCAAACTTTTTATAAGTGCATATTACCAATTCTTTTGCCAGTCTACCTTCTGCTTTTGATTTCCTATTAGGAAATGGAAGAGGCATAAGTGTATTCGTTGAGTACTCCGATAATTTAACATGTAATGACTAGCTGTGTTTGGTTATATCGTCCTTCCATTTACCCTATGAACACCCAACAAGTTTCATTAACAATCATTTTCTTATTATTCTTTTTGGCTTGTTGGTCTATTATTATTTTATAGAAACTTGCCAAAACAAATATGTTATTCAGATTGATTTGATTTTTAAAAAATGACTTCGGTTTTCATATTCATCGAGAATGTGAAAGAACATAATTTCTCAACGTTGGTTTTCAATTAAAAAAAAAGAACTAACACAATGACTGTAATACACAATAGCAAAAAATTGCACAGTAACTAGGAAATCGGGGGAAATGTGTCTGTGCTGAAACTAACCCTCTCAATAAAAGGTAGTTTGCCTTGTGTGTGTGGTTAAGAGAGAGAATGGGTATGTGTGTTGAGAGTCTGTGTGTATGAGAGAGAGAAAGAGAGAGAGAGAGAGAGAGAGAGAGAGAGAGAGAAAATGGGTGTGTATAAAGTGTGAGAGAGATAGAGAATGGGTGTGTATAAAGTGTGAGAGAGAAAGTGTGTGTGTTTGAGTGTGGATTTCAGAGAGATAGTTTGTATGTGTGTGTGTCTCTCTCTCTGTCTCTCTCTCTCTCTCTCTCTCTCTCTCTCTCTCTCTGTGTGTGTGAGAGAGAGAGAGAGAGAGAGAAAGAGAGAGAGAGAGTCAGGGAATGTTGGATACTGAAGTCAAAATGTTCTATCCAAAGCTAAAAGTAAGCCATTCTTGCTGACTTCTAAGAAGTGGTTATGTAGAGCAACAACAATTAATTTTGATTACACGCATCATGTTAACAAAACAATGTCAATGCGATCAATACGTTACTTAGTTACGAGATCGAGAATATACAACGGTAGTTAAGAATCAATAGTCATGTTTTCTGTTTTATGTGGAGCAGCGGAATTTCTCTGGAGTCTTATGATATCTCCGTGGTCGGGGAAGCAGATAAAAATATCTGGTATTACACCACGATCTAGTTTCGGAATAGCATAATGGTACGGATTGCATGAAATGAAATCTTTGGAGATATTTATACAACTTAGTGATGTGTATAAATATAAATTTTACTAGGAACTGTATAAAAAGTTATTTTTAGAGTTTTCAAAAACTTAGCAGCTGTTTTTATTATTTCGTTATATTCGTTTTATTTGTGTACTATTTGTCCGTTGAGGAAGGCTCTTTGTCGAAACGTTCACTGTTGTGTTACGTCCTGTCAAGCCTACTAATACCCTGTTTTTATGTTATACATTTACCTATTTAAAAGCCTGATTTCAGTCTCACCCCCATTACTTTATTTTCAAAACATAATGACTGTTCTAATATCACATTTAAGGAAATCTTTTCGGGTGGGGATATTGTGAAAAGTTGTCTTTTTGTATAGAGGGAAAAATAGATGTCATTGTGTAAGTTTATCTTTCAAGGAATAAGCAACGCCAATGACACATCTTTTAAGATCAATTGTCGGGCTCATTTATCACCATTTATTGTGAGTTTTTCAACTTTATAAATTGTAAGTGAACTAGAGTCGGTAATAGAAACTGAATTCACTTTTGAAGATTTCGGCCAATTTATTTTTCATTTCACCCTTTTTGTTACACCCTTACCAGCCTTTGCTATCGCCCTGTATGATATTACCATAAAATGCCAGTTATATCACACAGAATCGGACTTGGACGTCTTACGTCCAACATCCGGTCAGACCAAACCTGACAACCTTGCACATTACAAGCTCAGTGGTCAGTTTTAACTGGCGTCTATTGGATATCTGAGGTCGGATGTGCACCCTAGAGCTGCACGTACATCCTTGACATCTTGACATCTTCAACCGATCATAGACACTTTTGTGACATGAATATCATATGATATATTCATTGACATTTGGTGGAGATCATTCTTGTTCTCAATGCGATCGTAAGTCTAAAAACAGGAAGTATTTAAGAGATTTAATTTTTTAAAAATAGTGACGAAGCAAGTCATTGCGACAGAATACTCTGTACTTAAAAGAATTTCTCATTTATTATATTTGTTTTCAGTACGCATTTATAAAGAAATGACACTCCTTCTTTTTTCGGTTTATCATTACAATTAGTAGAAATGAATTATTTGTCTGCTAGTTTAATTAAAAATTAAATGTTTAGAAATTCTTCTAAATAAAAATTTTTGGTTTTAAGCATTAATATTTTTTAGTTAACATATCATTGAAAACAACCGATGCCTAGCTATGAGTTTAAATGGCAATTTTTTAAAATGTTCTCATACATACACATTTTAACAACTGTCTTTATTTCCTTGTAAAAACGGTAAACAATTATAATATTATTCCCGTATTTTGTATTGAATAAAATATTAATGCTACAAACTTCATTCACCACTTTCACATTGACGCACCAAACATTCTGATTTGGAAAATGGATTTCTTGCCCATAGACGCCATACCTTTGTTACTGGATGACGTTTTTGTAAGCTTTCACTGCATCACTGCATTACAGCCTCGCGACACAATCACGTATAACACTTCTGAAAAAAAGACAAACTAACACAACGCTCTCTTTTCCAAAATTAAAAAATAAGCTAAAACTATGGCGTCATATAATATTTTTTTTTAGAATCTTTTAGAATTTTTAGAATTTTGCACACCTCCTGATGCGCGCCTTGCATATATACCTTAATATAAGATAATCCAAAAATACAAAACTGTAGTTATGTGTCGTAAAACATGTTTATTAATCAATATACATAAATAAGGGTTTTAGGGCGCCTTTGGCGCCCACTTGGCTGTAGGTAAAAAGCCCAAGTAACTTATCTTTGTTTGATAAATACGAAATATTAAACTTCCAGAAATGGACACAATGTATTTTATAATTATAAATCCTCAAATCATCTTTTTAACTCGCTCTATAGAAAAATAGACAATATGGCTTCATATAATATTTTTTAAAAATCTTTTAGAATTTTTAGAATTTGCACACCTCCTGATTTGCACCTTGAATATATACCTTAATATAAGCTAAAAATGACGTCATAGCACTACGGATCCAACCTGTGAATTGGACTATTATATTGTTTATTCCCGTCGTCTGAATGTATGTATGTATGGAATGTAATGTATTATATGACGACATTGGTTGATCTTATATTTAATACAAGGTGTGCATCAAAAGGTGTGCAAATTAAAGATGCGCTGTAAAACAATAATTATATGACGTCATTGTTTTAGCTCATATTTTAATTTTGGAAAAGGGAACAATGTAAAAAGAGGATTTGCTGATGGTTCATTATACATTTTTAAAAAAAAACCTATAATAAAATACTTTGTGTACATTTCAGAAAGTTTAATATTTCGTATTTATCCAACAAGGACAAGTTAGTTGGGCTTTTGAAAAAGGTGGGTGCCTTAGGCGCCCTAAAAAGTGCATTTTTTCAAAATAAATAGATTTCAGCTGAAAACGTCCGTCATTTTTGACGGGTAATACAATAGTGTTTAATATAATGCGCACCAATCTGGAATATGTTTATAAAAAGTATTGTCAATAAAATACGCACCTTATTGCGCAACAGGAAAGTTTGTTCACTTTAATACGCACCACGATACTATAGCAAAAAAATTTAACATGTTCCATAGAGATAAATAAAGATAATCTAAAAATTCATTAATTAAATTCATTCCATTCGATTTATCTGAAATTTCGAAACTTCATTTTTATCATCGGCACAAGTCTGCCTGCAAAATTTCAGCTCGCTAGCTTACGAGTAAGTGGCTTAAAAATCTATCCAAAGTTTTATCGGCGCCGCCCGCCTCAAGCAAGCAGACACCACGAGTTAATATAAAGGATTTAAAAAGAGAGACAGAGAGATAGACAGAGAGAGAGAGAGAGAGAGAGAGAGAGAGAGAGAGAGAGAGAGAGAGAGAAGAGAACGACAAAGAATTAGTAAGTCACCTAACTTCAGTTATTAAAAATATAGACCTTCAATATTCAATTGTTTAGAACCCAGAGCTTCTAGTTTCAGTAGTTCAGATGCTAGACCTAGACCTTCTATTTTCTGTAGTTAAGAACCGAGAACTTTTAGTTTCAGTTCCATAGTTTAAGACATCTCTCATACAAGTTTCAGTAATATTAAAAATCAACTCCGTAAAAATTTCAACAATTTATGAATTACATTACCTAAATCCTATTGAACTACCCACCCAAAATACTATTTTGGCTTTTTTTCTGCAAAGGGGGACCATTTCCAGTACCAGGACCCATAACTCTGATCGGTCTTCCTCTCTTTCTCTCCTCAATTAATGCCCCACGCGCTGTGAGCAGACGACATACCTCCTCACGGCGACTCACCACGGCTCAGCCAGTCGTTCCCGTGTTTTGTTTCCGTGGCTGTTTAATGCGTTCGCGAATTCTTAAGTCGACCTACCGCATAACTGGGATTTAATTACAACATGATTCCGCTATGAGTCGGACGTTATAAGCAAAAGTTTCGTGTACACCAAAAAAAAAGTTTTAGATGAAATATTTCGTTTTCATGCAACCCAACACCAATTGTTTTGTTTTGTTTTTATTTCCCTTTCTAACTGACACACACTCATCCGTCTAATGTATTTTCTTTATAAATTATACAACATGGTGGATACGTTTTCAATCGATGCTAAGAAACTGAGACCAGAGGAGAATAGCGGCTTGGGTCTGAAGTTGTTTTAATGTGTGATTGTGGCGTTTATTTCAAGGACTCAGTGAGAATCAGCGAGGAGACAGCCGCGCGTCGATAACGTCAACATGGTATCAGTTGAGCAGCCGAGAGAACAGCACAAGTAGAGGCAGACGCCGCTGGGGTTGACAGTAGAGGTTATGACCCGGGCGGGACACAGTCTAAGACGATACCGCAAGAGGGGCAGAGGGATAAGTCACTTCCTGGGAAAGGTAAGTTGTAATGAAAGGAATCAGTCGGTTTATTATTATTTTTTGTACGTTTGTAAAACATATTGTCTTTTCAAGTCCGCACTATTGAAGACTGAGGGGGGATTGTAATAGAAACAAGTAAGGAAGGTTCTTTTGATTTGAGAAATTTCTGTAATTTTTTTAACTGATATTTTTAAAGCCACACCGAGAAACGAATTTTTTTTTCTGTTTGAAACGTACTTTTCAACAACAAAAATTCCAGTTGTATCAGGGTGAATTAAATTAATGACCTTTTAAAAAATGTTTGCATTCTACTATAATTGTTTGTTTACCACTGAGCTTCTCAAGAGTATACGAACAGGCACTTTAAACTTTAGATAGAAGTTTTACAGCCTTTTTCATCATAAAAAAATTATTGTTGGTTTTTAAACAAAATAAAAAACCATCATATTTAATTACTTGTGTTATCAATACTCAATAGGAAATTAATTATAAAGAATAAAATATTTGGAATATGATGCATGATAAATTAAATACAACTTAAGACTTTAAGATCTATTAGAATATTGAATTGATGATTCCATTTCTTTTAAATATCTACTGCTTATTTCATCGTTCGCCCGTGCACATAATTGTTATCAATGGCTGAAATAAAATGGAAGTCAAACATTTTTTGTGCTTGCCTTCTTATACTTAATACGTATTACACTCATTACTTATGTTCTAAATTTGATCATTACTTTTTCTGTGTAAAAATACATACTTCGGTCTTTAATTTTAATTGTTATATCGTTTTTAAATTTAACACAAATAAATAATTAAGATAAAAGGTTAATAATCTCACATCACTGTTGTTTCTTTATTACAACAAGTTGTTTTGCTAACCACCACACTTACGTCATGAAACATCTTCAGACGTCTGTTTTCCGCTTTTGTTATCACACAAGCAAACTTCAATTCATAATTTTAAAAAATAAGTAAAAAACCTAGTTCATTATAATAAGCATCGCACGACAATGCAAAAATCCAAAATTTTATTTATGCCTCAAATATATAAAGGACTAGCCGGGTTACCCGGCGTCGCACGATTAAAATAATAGTCAACAGATTTAAAAAAAAATTATTTCAATTCATTCATTGAAAAACAATTTAAAAAATAAATTGAAATGTAATTAAAAATAAGTACATGTAATTTATATATTGCTTATATTAAGGCTTGTCGATAGACTATATTTTTGGTTTTTCCGTCTGGTGCAAAAATGAAAAGATTTGTTGGTGACCCAACTCTAGAACATGCCACATATAGCTGTCCGTGGGCAAAGCATGCTTCCTCAAGTACAATGCCTGCCACTTTTAAAGACTGTCCCTGTGCCTTGTTGATAGACATGGCAAATGCAAGCCTGATTGGAAACTGGAGGCGCTTGAAATCAAAAGGCATATCTGTTGGTATGAGTGGAATTCTTGGGATGAAGACATCTTCTCCTTTGGCGCAGCCTGTCAAAATTGTGGCTTCTATTACATGAGGTAAGAGATGCTTGATGCTCAATCGTGTTCCATTGCATAGTTTAGGGGGATCCAAATTTCTCAGAAGTATGATAGGAGCTCCGATTTTAAGTTCCAAGTTATGTGATGGCATGCCAGGAGGATCTAATGAATTCAAAAATTCTGTTGGATAGTAAACAGCTTGGGCCGGATCTGTAACCGTATCAATAGATTTGTAGTTTTTTGAAATGCCTGGTAGAAAATTGTGAATTTGAGAATTGATGCTGTTGACACTTGAATTCTTTGGAGCAAGAATGGCCCTTTCGCACAACCACTCAGGATTTTTAAACTGGTCTTGGATGTTTGGAAAAACGGCAAGTTTCAACTCTTCAAGTGACTTTGCTACAGTGCAAAAATTTGATGGGAAAGAAACTGTTCCTGATGCTGGGTCTACCTGCCACTTTCCATCGCCAAGTTGAAGCAATTGATGTGAGAAGTAGCCTGCTGCATTATCTCCATGTAAATGGACTCTCATGTTGGTGGTCAGAGTCATTTTCTTGACCTGTTTCCACAGAGTTGAAGCTTTGAGGAAGGCATTCAACTCATCGCTTGGTGTTGACCTTGGAATGACAGGCAAAGTTTGTCGAAAATCTCCAGCTAATACCACAACTGTTCCTCCCATTAGTTTTGTGTTTCCTTTTAAATCCTGAAGAGTGTTGTTCAAGGCTTCAAGAGCTCGCTTGTGTGACATTGTACACTCATCCCAGACAATGAGAGAACACTGTTCTAGTACCTTGGCCTTTCCTGATCCTTTTGATATGTTGCAGGTTACATTCTCAGAATGGTTCATGTTCAAAGGTAACTTGAAAGCAGAATGAGCTGTTCTACCCCCTGCAAGCAATGTTGATGCTATGCCAGAAGAAGCAACGGCTAGAGCAATACCTTTGTCTCGTCTGATTGTAGCCAAGAGCAAATTGATCACAAATGTTTTACCTGTACCTCCTGGAGCATCAAGGAATATGATTCCACCTTTTTTTGAGGTAACCAGTTCTAAGATGTGAATGTAGGCAGCTCTTTGATCCTCAACTAAACGTGGTTGATTTTCTGAGACATAGGCCATCAATTCATTTGTGTTATAATTTTGTTCTCGTAGAATTTCACTATTCTGAAGATTGTTTTCATTTCTTTGAGGCGTTGGTAACCCAAACTGGTCAAGGTTCCTTCCTGACATTGATACACACAAATCCTCCAACAACATAAGACACCTGTTGTAAATCTCATTAGAGAACTCAATTAGCAGTGTTTGATTCTCTCTCTTGGTTTGCAACATAATGTCCTCACTCAAATATGTTTTAAATGTATCCCAGAGAGCAAGTGGATTAGAAACAGAGCATGTTGTCAGCAAAATTGAAAACAGATGTCTCAAACGGGTAGGTGATTGAGATGTACATGCCTCCTCCATGGTCAAGACCCAATGGTGATCGTTTTCTAGTAGCCCTTGCATTTGGCAAGCTTCCCTAAATGTAGCACACACATGACCATCAACAGTTTTTAAGTCAGTGTAGGATGTTGGTCCTCTAACAACATGAAGTAGCATCCTCAAAAAGAAGCATTCTGCATTAGATGGGTGAACGGTGTACACACGTCCCAATGCATCTGAAGATTTTATCCCTGGATGATACTCAACATCTGCTCCTTGTTTTCGGCGTTTAAATAATTTTTGAGAAGCATTCCAAGTATAGTACCTTGGAACCACACAATAGAGAATGGTTTTTGCAAAGTCGTCTTGTTGGCACAGTTGAAAAAAAGCTGTCAAAGTTGTTCTTGGTGGCTCCAGAATTTGATGATATATATTTTCTTGGTTGAAGTATACTCTTTGCCCATTTTCAAGATGAACACTCAAGTGAACAACTGTTGGATACCGTTCATGAATTTGGAAATTCAAATTTCTCCAGACTGCTTCATTACTGCTGATGTAACGACCCATTAGAAATTTTTGCACCTCATCTGGATTCTCTTGGTTTCCTTCAAGACCAAAAACGGCTTGGTCACTTCCTTTATTGACGTACTTGCAGATGTATTTGATGGCCTTGACAGATTGGCAAGATTCGACATTTATGTGAGCTTGAAACATTTTTGTCAAAATTGGAGTGTAGGGAACCACCCATCTGTTGTCCATTTCTATTTCTTGATATGTTGAACCAACCTTCATTTTGATTTTTGCAGTAAAACCACCATCTCCTGGTTTACGGCGTCTGTACACAGGATAGCCATCTTCACCAGTTTTAGTTTCTTGTATCAAATTCCTTGGATAATTTTTTGAGCATTTCCCATCAACCATGCAAGCAGAGTTTCTGTTCAAGTTTCCACAGGGTCCATGCAGCATATTTTTCACAACAATTTCAAACAAAAAATTATCTTGTGTAGAGTTTGGTATTTCTGCTGAGATTACATTGTCAATTTGATTAGGTCGTAATTTTTTCATCAGCCAGATTAGGATGTGTGCATGGGGTAAGCCTCTCTTCTGCCATTCAATTGAGTACATCCAGCATCTCGTTTCACCATAGACATGACTTTTTGTAATGACTCCCATTAATTTTGATAGTTTTCGTTTGAAGACTCTAGCAACCAAATCATGTCGATCCACTGCTGATTGGCCAGGTAAAAGATGAGCCTGAATTTCTTGCCATAGTGGATTGCATGTAAAGGTGATAAACAAATCTGGCCTTCCATAATTTCTGACATAAGTCATAGCATCTTGAGTGTACTCATGCATGTGTCTTGGACTTCCTGTAAATGTTGCTGGCAAGATAACCATTTTCCCCAGATCATTTGGATTGGCATCATTTGCAATGGCATCTCTGAGGTGAATGTAGTCTTCAACTCTCAGCTTCTTTTGATTTAGACGGATGTAGAGCAAGCGTTCACTTTCAATTTTCGCGTACATATCTACGATGAATTGATGGAACAGCTGTCTAAATTTCAAGAGATGGTTATCTTCACCACTGCGAATCATGATTCGATATGCATAAAAGTCCATTGCTGTAACCTTTTTACCCAAAACATTGTTTCCCGTGTCTGGGTTTGTCTGAGGAATGCCAAAGGAGTACCCATCTTCACCTTGCCAAAACATTAGGGGGTATTGCAGAGCATCATAAGAGCGATGAGTTTCTGCAACTCTTTGGAGAAGGTTGTTTCGCTTTTGAAGGACAATGTCACGTCTGTCAAATTCATTTCCTACCATGACAATGGCCACTTCATCAAATGTTGGTACATTGAACCGCCTTTGGTGTTCATGTCTTGGTGCTTTGTCAGCTCGTATCACAACTTTGTATTCATCAGTTGGCATTCTTTCTAGAGCTGTCTTGAAAATTTGAAGGTAGGCATTGTTTGCATGTAGGAGTTCTTGCAACTCCAAAACAACATTTTGTTGCAAGTCTGGAAAGTTTGCACATCTTTGTTGGACTTCTCTAGCTTGGTCTCCCATGAAATAGATCTGCAGAAACTGAGGTTCGCCTTCAGCTGGCAGCAGAGATCCAGCCCTGTGATAAATTTGGCCTTGAACTTTAAATGTTGGCATGAATCCTTGTTCACGAATTTCTTTGCTGGCACCAAAAGATGTCATTTGAAAGCATGAGTTGTATTTTCTGATGTTGGCTAGGAAGCGTTTAGACGTTTGAGATACACCTTGAAGCAAATGATCAAGTGGCTCAGGGGGATGTTGCAGAGTCTCTAGTTTAACTTTGCCATTTGAACAGCACATTCCAGGGTGCTCATCTTTCCATTTAAATGCACTGCAATGCTTGCAGATCAAGTTAATCTCACCAATGTTGACCTTTTCATGTTGATGGTATGGAATATCTGGGTCATATTGATGAGCAGCACCTTTTAGGTCTTGCTGCATTTCATTTCTTCTTCTGTTTAAATTTCCATTTCTCTGGTCTGCAAGTCTTATTTGGGTTTGTTTATTTGTTTCATTTGCTCTTCTCATTGAAGATCTGACTCTTTTTTCATCAAGTCTTGCCTGTGTTTGTTCACTGGTTTCATTAGCTCTTCTTATGGAACCTCTTTCTCTCTCATCATCAAGTCTTGCCTGTGTTTGTTCACTGGTTTCATTAGCTCTTCTGATTGAAACTCTTTCTCTCTCAACAGCAAGTCTTGCCTGTGTTTGTTCATTCGTTTCATTTTCTCTATGTAAGGCTTGCTTCTTTGCCGTTTTAGAAACACGACCTAATTGAGTTTTTCTTTTTGGGGGCATGATTTCTCTGAAGAAAGATTGGAACATAATAGCTTATATATTGTTTTAGTGTACAACTGCTTTTAAGTATTTCCCTTTGTTAAACTTTCTTCTTAAATACCATACTGAAGGTTCCCCCCCCCCTTTTAGCATCAATAAACTTATAAGTAACTTAGATAAATAAGTAACTTATAAGTAAATTATTAAATTAGTTTAAATTTTGCTACCCCATGACTATTTGTTTAATTCGGACACATCAATTGTGTTTGGACATTTGTAAAACAGGTGAAGTGTTAATTTAAGTTTTGGATATATAATTTGTTTAGTGATATTTTGTATTGATTATAAGATCCAAAAAAAAATATTCAGAAGAGATTAATTTAATTTAACCTTCACCGGATCAATAAATATATGTATTTAATTCATCCTTCTTAACATCAATGAACAGATGAATTTAATGTATTCTATTAGCACCACTAAATGGCTGAAAGGTATTAGAAAGGCTAATATATAAACTTGTTTACTACTTCAAGTTTGGTTAGGTAAGGTTAGTTATTGTAAAATCTTAAAAAACACATTCTAAAGAGATTAATTTCATTTGTTCTTCTTAAGAATGTCAAGTTCTAATGACTTTTATGACTCACAAGGCTTCAACTCAATAAGTAAAAACACCATCAGAAGAATCAATATTTTAATTGAACAAAGAAATCCTTCAAGGCAAAATAATAACAACACTGTGCGTGCTCTCCGCTACAAAATCGTCCCTCTAGCATATCTCTCTATTGACGTCATCCCACACCAAACTACGTCACACCAAGCATGTGTCAAAATAGTGCGCACTGTGCAACAGTCAAACATTAACATTCCCAAAGCGGGAAAACCCCATCTAATATATAAAGATGAAAGTTTGTTTGTTTGTTTCTTTTGTTTGTTTTGTTACTCATAGAATGCCACACCGTTGGACCTAGGTGCTGAAATTTTGCATGGGACCCTCATTTGACCCGGGACAGGTCATAGGCTATGTAGTTTTTTTCTTATATAAAAAACTGACTCATCACTAATTGAATTCTCCAACTTCGCGTGTAGGTAGAAGCATGAAACTTTGGGAAGTTGTTGAGTAGCTTCTCACGACGATCATTTGCGTAAAAAAGTTGCAATTCAGTCATGGGGGCCGGGGGCACAAAGACGTTTTTTTCATTATATGGGCTATATGAAAATTGATATTTAAATATTTTTTTTGCTCGTTACCACCACGGAAGTGTACTTAACAACCACCCAGATTTTTATGCTTCTAACTACACGGAATTAGTGATCTTTAGGTTCCCTTGTGTTAAGTTTAATGACTTTCTTAATAAGTTCGTTAGCTAAAGTTTAAATAGTTAATTTGTTTAGCTTATGTAAACATACAATTATGTAAACATGAAATGACAACATAGGTCCTAGGCCTTTATATGCATGTCAAGATCATTGATTCTTAACTTTAATAAGTAAGTTTATTGTAATGAGCAAGTTTTATTATGTTGTTGAAAATATTCAAATAGTTATTTGTTAAGTATGTATGTGTATGCAACGATTTACTTTCTTCTTTTTTTTTGTATTTCTCTTGATTAACTTCATTTAATGCCCTCCCCTTTTCTATACTAATAAAAGCCTAAGCCCCCTCTCACTAATGGTCCAACTTCCCATTTGACTAAAAGTCTGTAAAATTTACGAATCATACTAAAAACAATTAAGCACGACTGAACTCTGAACTAAAAGTAATGAGTAAAAATCGCCCTTTATCTAATTTCCAGAAACAAAAACAGGAATTTTTTTTTACAAAATATAATGTCTTATCTGAAAACGGGAATCAAAAAAGAATTGAATCCCTTGGTGAAACAGCAACATATAAGATTTTGGAATCCATCGCTAAATGGGACCGTTTTGTAGAAAGGGACAAAAGTGAAAAAATTATAGTCAATTTTTAGTCAATTAAAGTTAATTTAAAGGTGGGCGCTTAAAATGAAGTCTTATAATGCTGTACTGCTCCAAAAATAAATTTTATACTTGTTTATAGTTTTTATTAATTAGTGTTTTAATATGGAAATGATATATAATGCTTTTATATATTTGTCTCTATGTTTTACGATTTAAATTTACGGCTTTTATGTAATAGGTATAATTTTAAAAAGGAATTCAAGTATGTTTTGGACCATGTTTCCCGATGGGACATCATAGTTTGTAAATTATATTTCAAACACCAGATTTAGTTTCTGAAAAATAAATAAATTATTTACGAAATAGGAAAAAAAGATGCTATGTTTGACTAAACATCTATTTTTAAAATGGCTTTTGTTATTCCGCTACAGCGTAATGACCATGGCATATTCAATTCGCCGCCCAACTTAATTAATTGCTTATAGGTTCACTTGTATTGAGTTTAATATGCATATGTTTATAAGTCCGGTAGAAAGGTTTAAATTGTAAATTTATAGAGCTTATGTAATAAAAAAAACTCAGCATTGGTCGTAGGCTTTTATATGCATGTAATATTCATTGATGATTAACTTTAATAATTAAATTTAAGGGATTGAGCAAGTAAAATAAGCAAGAAAAATTAATATAGAACACCCAACAAATTTTAAGAAAAACAAACGTATAGTTCCTCTAAATTACGATTAAGCTTTTTTGACTTGGGCAATTTCTTTCCACATAAAATAGCCTCACATAATTAGTATTTGTTTAAATTAAAATTTGAGTCATTAGAAACAACATAATAAAACTCTTAATTTAAAAATAAATACCATACATCGTGTGACAAATGTAATGAAATAGTGTTAACAGATCTATAATATCAAGAAAGTATTTGTATAAAAGGCCACTGTTTTGTACCGCAATGCCAAAACAAATATGAATGTTATTATAATAAAATTACACTGCTCACTTTTAGATGCGTACACGAAAAGGTACGCACCGTAATTTGACAATAAAAGATTTTTGAAAGCGCACAGCTAAAAATAAAGTATTGTAAAAAATAACGCACCAAAATGAACTCGTTTTGAATGCCCGCATGAAGCTGTTCAATATCGAAATGAGAATTTATTTTGTCTTTATTTGGCTCTACATTTTCTGATTATGGGCCCCCTTACCCTAGGGGTGGTCACCTGGGGTTGAAACATAGCCTACGACCTGTCTAGGGTCGAATGAGAGCCCCATGCAAAATTTCAGCATCCTGGGTCCAACGGTGCGGATTTCCATTGGTAACAAACAAACACACAAACTTTCATCTTTATATATTAGATTTATAGTAAAAAAAACTTCTACAGTCTGCCTGCTAAATTTCATCTCGATTTGATCACGGGGAAAAAAGGGTTATAAAAACATGTTTAACATAGTGCGCACCGCGAGACAGATTAGCAATTAATATCATTTACATTTACAGATCGCGAATATATTTTTTTAAAAGTATCGTTAATATAATACACACCGCACAGCGCAACAGGAAAGTATTAAAAAGGACGCTCAATATAATACGCACCGGGACACTCTAGCACAAACATTAACATGCTACATAGAGATAAATAGAGATAATCTAAAAATTCATTAATTTAATTACAGTAAAGTCGATCGATCTGAAATTTTTATGCGTCATTTTATCATCGGCACGAGTCTGCCTGCAAAATTGCAGCTCGCTAGCATACGGGGAAGTGGGTTCGCATCGATCCAAAGTTTTTTCGGCATCAATCAATCAAGCAAGCAGACGCCACCAGTCAATATAAAGGATTTAAAAAAAAAGAATTCCTGAAATTCGTAAACTTACTTTTCTACCTGTTGTCACAGCTTATTGATGTATGTGACCGTTTTATACTACAATCAAAATGTCTTCAAATGATAAACCTGGCTTATATATACCATAATAGCATTATATTTTGTCTTTAGGATATGAATGGTTTACATTGAATAAATCGATAATCATGAGTGTTACTGTTTTAATGTAAAGCACAGCGAGCCCAAGTGTTTGCTGGGGTTCTGCGCTATAGAAATTATCAAATTATTAATTGTATTATTATAAGTTACTAAACATTGTGTTCAGTGCACGTCGGACTATTGCGCATATTCCGATGTTTGTGTTTTTTTTCAGTTTAGAAACTAAATTAAATACATTGTAAGAGAGCGTTCAAATATATTTACGTCAAGAATGATTGCTTGTCATTTTAATATTGGTTATGAGAGAGAGAGAGAGAGAGAGAGAGAGAGAGAGAGAGAGAGAGAGAGAGAGAGAGAGAGAGAGAGAGCGCAAACGAGAGAGAGAGAGAGAGAAAGAGAGAGAAATTTTTTGAGAGAGAGAGAAGTCAAAAAAAGAAAGTCTCAAAAGAGAATGCGAGATGCAGATTCAATGGAGAGAGAAGAAACGTTGTTGAAGTAAATTATTTAATTATCCCACAGATGCGGACCGAATGAAGGAATCAGGTAGAGAATGGCCGAATAATCAAGATTAAATCACATATTGACGTTGCTATTGTGAACTGAAAAACAAACCAATGTTATCATTTTTTAACTGCAAAGAAAAATCATTATTCTATTTATAAAGTGTAAATTTACTTTATTATAAAAGTCTTTGATTATTTTTTAAAATGCTCTCTGAGTTATAATCATACGTTTTCCCTTTGAAACACAAGCCATTGACATTTAAAGAAAAGGGTCACATTCGCCTCAGCAATACAATAACTGTTTTTTTGTTTGGTTTTTGTTTGTTGTTTTTAAAGTAATAACATTGAATTGAATCTTTGTCCGTATGTCACCTGTGATTAAATTTATTGAGCGACCTGGACGTATATATTTTTTTAAAAGCTTATAAACATAGAATACAAATACATTTTTGTGAAATATGTGTTTTTGACTAAAGTATTAAATAGCAGCGAGAAATGAAGTATCGTATTTTACTCTCACCGAACCCGCCCAACTTAAACATGAAGCCAGGGTATTTATGAATCTTTCAAATAGTCCATAAATAAGAGTCCACCCATCACAATGAGGAGCTAACAGATTCACATAGTAAAGTTTAAAGTACATTGCAAACAAATCTAATAAACTAAACCTTCACTTGCGTCGTGCCACAAAACACTTCATTAGCGCTTTATTGGATAATCGTCATTATAAATTCAATACATCATGGGAGCAGAACACTTCTAGAGTATTGCATACAGATCTAGAAGGCGCCATTCCTTATCTGATATAGGCGCGTTCTTTGGAATCATATAATTTCATAAACTTATTGTTTATACACTAATGACGTTAGAGCAAATAATCATTTTTTAATATCTTAATACCTTTCGTTCTATTTTATTACTTTTTTCATACCAAAAATGATTATGCTTAAAAAGCTAAAATATATCATTTTATTCACTTGCTCTTTACGATGGGATATTAAACAAAGCCAAAAAACAAAAATTAAGACCACATCCTCACTTTTCTTTCACTGTATATTTATATGTTTTAATGAATTTGTTTCTTTTACCTCACTTCAAGTAGTGCATTAACATTTTCGCTTGGTATTGAACCTTAGGTAGGCATTTTAAACATGCAGGTTTTTGTTTTCCAAAATGATGTCATCTAGTTTACAGATGTGTCTGTTGGAAGCTCATCAATGTCCTGGTTGCCGGTTTATTTAGGCAAGGGTGGTACAGCTTGTTCATTTGTTTTCCTTTTCAGATTTTTTTAAATAATAGTTTACCTAGTGAAATTGCGATTTAATTGTAAATTTAAACATAATTTTTACGTTTTATGTAAGCTCAAAACGTTCAAATAGTTTCTTTAAAATCTATTATCGCCAGAGATGGGCATGTGTGTCAAATTTGATTTAGACAAAAAAAAAGTAATTATCACTCATTGCTTCAGCGCTAAATTTAATCCATTAATCCAAGACAGGTCGTCAAATTTTATCCTTCCATTTAGTGTTGTGTCTCTGTCCCGTCTCGGCGGAGCTGCTTCCCAATTTGATCACCGATACAGGGGCACCTAGCCCCACTATAGTGGTGGAAACCAACCCCTTCTTTACCCCCCCCCAACCATAGTTCAAAGACTTTGTAGACTTGCACTGCCGGTCATGCCAATCATGGTATTGGCGGGGGTTCATTAATAAGATCACTTTGAATATTAGTTAAACACAAATTTACACTAACAAATAATTTAAAACTAGACTGTTCTGGGGCGCCCACGGTGCCCACTTTTTTCAAAAGCCCAATTAACTTACGTGAATGTTATTGCATGCGTTCAAATCAGTATAGCCGACAGCCACAAATTGGTATGTGAATAAATTCAATAAAAAGAATGAATGATTCAATTTTTGTTCATTAGAATGATTTATTTATCACAAAAATTTCTCTATATATCGCTATTCCAAAATTAAAATATTAGCTCAGACAATGACGTCACATAATATTTTACGGCGAGAAACACCACCCGCTTTGTTAATCTTGGAACCAAAATGATTATGATTTTACTTCTATATTTTCAATTTAAAAAAGTTACAGAGTGATTTCCCTTAGCCTTACCAAGTGACCTAGGCTATTATATTATTAATGCTGGACGTAGATAGCTAAAGATTAGCGGGAGGACAGGGGGGGCGTGAAATTCCCATTTGGCGAATTTACTTTACAAAACATACATACAAGTAGTGCACTGCCAACGAATTGATGTGTGCATTTAACCTCAAAGAGGTCGGAATTCTTCAAGCGATATTTTTCAACAAAACCTAAAAATATTTGCCGATTAAAAGAGAAAAAAACCAATCCCTTGGGTTAACTTAAGTAAGGACTTAACACGTTTGATCTATTATCAGAAAGGAAATATAATTACAGTCCACAAAGACAATTTGATGATTTGCCGTTGGGCGAGCAACATTTATTCGTTAAAAAAAATGTTAGTTTCATAACTGTAAAAAAAGAGTAAAGAGGACATTTTGGTCTCCGTGTGGATAGATTTCCTGTTCAGGTCTGTATGACACTGTGTTTGAAAGCCAGAATATGGACGCCAGTGACCATCATCTCTAACACTTCAGTCACTGGAGAATGATATTTATGCATGATGTAAACGATTAGTAAGACTGCACAGTCATTGCCTAGATTAGGAATTATAACTTCATCATACAATTAATCAGCGAAGTAAGCTTCAGAGGGCAGATGTTATTCTCACGGCACAAAGCAAAAAAATGCAACACATACCCTGGATGTGGCCCTGATGTTATCCACATACCCTGGATGTTGCCCTGATGTTATCCACATACCCTGGATGTTGCCCTGATGTTATTCACATGCCCTGGATGTGGCCCTGATGTTATCCACATACCCTGGATGTGGCCCTGATGTTATCCACATACCCTGGATGTGGCCCTGATGTTATCCACATACCCTGGATGTGGCCATGATGTTATCCACACACCCTGGATGTGGCCACGATGTTATCCACATATCCTGGATGTGGCCATGATGTTATCCACATACCCTGGATGTTGCCATGATGTTATTCACATGCCCTGGATGTGGCCATGATGTTATCCACATACCCTGGATGTGGCCATGATGTTATCCACATACCCTGGGTGTGGCCATGATGTTATCCACATACCCTGGATGTGGCCATGATGTTATCCACTTGCCCTGGATTTGGCCATGATGTTATCCACATGCCCTGGATGTGGCCATGATGTTATCCACATACCCTGGATGTGGCCATGATGTTATCCACATACCCTGGATGTGGCCATAATGTTATCCACATACCCTGGATGTGGCCATGATGTTATTCACATACCCTGGATGTGGCCCTGATGTAATCCACATGCCCTGGATGTGGCCCTGATCTTATCCACATGCCCTGGATGTGGCCCTGATGTTATTCACATGCCCTGGATGTGGCCCTGATGTTATCCACATGCCCTGGATGTGGCCCTGATGTTATCCACATGCCCTGGATGTGGCCCTGATGTATCCACATACCCTGGATGTGGCCCTGATGTTATCCACATACCCTGGATTTGGCCATGATGTTATCCACATACACTGGATGTGGCCATGATGTTATCCACATACCCTGGATGTGGCCATGATGTTATCCACATACCCTGGATGTTGCCATGATGTTATTCACATACCCTGGAAGAGGCCCTGATGTTATCCACATGCCCTGGATGTGGCCCTGATGTTATCCACACGCCCTGGATGTTGCCCTGATGTTATCCACATACCCTGGATGTGGCCCTGATGTTGTCCACATGCCCTGGATGTGGCCCTGATGTTATCCACATGCCCTGGATGTGGCCCTGATGTTATCCACATGCCCTGGATGTGGCCCTGATGTTATCCACATGCTCTGGATTATGCCCTGATTTTATCCACATGCCCTGGATGTGGCCCTGATGTTATTCACATGCCCTGAATATGGCCCTGATAATATCCACATGCCCTGGATGTGGCCCTGATGTTATCCACATGCCCTGGATGTGGCCCTGATGTTATCCACATACCCTGGATGTTGCCCTGATGTTATCCACATACCCTGGATGTGGCCATGATGTTATCCACATACCCTGGATGTGGCCATGATGTTATCCACATACCCTGGATGTGGCCATGATGTTATCCACATACCCTGGATGTGGCCCTGATTTTATTCACATACCCTGGATGTGACCATAATGTTATCCACATACCCTGGATGTGACCCTGATGTTATTCACATACCCGCGATGTGGCCCTGATGTTATCCACATGCCCTGGATGTGGCCCTGATGTTATCCACATGCCCTGGATGTGGCCCTGATGTTATCCACATGCCCTGGATGTGGCCCTGATGTTATCCACATGCCCTGGATGTGGCCCTGATGTTATCCACATGCCCTTGATGTGGCCCTGATGTTATTCACATACCCTGGATGTGGCCCCGATGTTATCCACCTGCCCTGGATGTGGCCCTGATGTTATCCACATGCTCTGGATGTGGCCCTGATGTTATTAACATACCCTGGATGTGGCCCTGATGTTATCCACATGCCCTGGGTGTGCCCTGATGTTATCCACATACCCTGGATGTGGCCCTGATGTTATCCACATACCCTGGATGTGGCCCTGATGTTATCCACATGCCCTGGATGTGGCCCTGATGTATTCACATGCCCTGGATGTGGCCCTGATGTTATCCACATGCCCTGGATGTGGCTCTGATGTTATCCACATACCCTTGATGTGGCCCTGATGTTATCCACATGCCCTGGATGTGGCCCTGATGTTATCCACATGCCCTGGATGTGGCCCTGATGTTATCCACATGCCCTTGATGTGGCCCTGATGTTATTCACATACCCTGGATGTGGCCCCGATGTTATCCACCTGCCCTGGATGTGGCCATGATGTTATTCACATACCCTGGAAGAGGCCCTGATGTTATCCACATGCCCTGGATGTGGCCCTGATGTTATCCACACGCCCTGGATGTTGCCCTGATGTTATCCACATACCCTGGATGTGGCCCTGATGTTGTCCACATGCCCTGGATGTGGCCCTGATGTTATCCACATGCCCTGGATGTGGCCCTGATGTTATCCACATGCCCTGGATGTGGCCCTGATGTTATCCACATGCTCTGGATTATGCCCTGATTTTATCCACATGCCCTGGATGTGGCCCTGATGTTATTCACATGCCCTGAATATGGCCCTGATAATATCCACATGCCCTGGATGTGGCCCTGATGTTATCCACATGCCCTGGATGTGGCCCTGATGTTATCCACATACCCTGGATGTTGCCCTGATGTTATCCACATACCCTGGATGTGGCCATGATGTTATCCACATACCCTGGATGTGGCCATGATGTTATCCACATACCCTGGATGTGGCCATGATGTTATCCACATACCCTGGATGTGGCCCTGATTTTATTCACATACCCTGGATGTGACCATAATGTTATCCACATACCCTGGATGTGACCCTGATGTTATTCACATACCCTGGATGTGGCCCTGATGTTATCCACATGCCCTGGATGTGGCCCTGATGTTATCCACATGCCCTGGATGTGGCCCTGATGTTATCCACATGCCCTGGATGTGGCCCTGATGTTATCCACATGCCCTGGATGTGGCCCTGATGTTATCCACATGCCCTTGATGTGGCCCTGATGTTATTCACATACCCTGGATGTGGCCCCGATGTTATCCACCTGCCCTGGATGTGGCCCTGATGTTATCCACATGCCCTGGATGTGGCCCTGATGTTATTAACATACCCTGGATGTGGCCCTGATGTTATCCACATGCCCTGGGTGTGCCCTGATGTTATCCACATACCCTTGATGTGGCCCTGATGTTATCCACATACCCTGGATGTGGCCCTGATGTTATCCACATGCCCTGGATGTGGCCCTGATGTATTCACATGCCCTGGATGTGGCCCTGATGTTATCCACATGCCCTGGATGTGGCTCTGATGTTATCCACATACCCTTGATGTGGCCCTGATGTTACCCACATGCCCTGGATGTGGCTCTGATGTTATTCACATGCCCTGGATGTGGCTCTGATGTTATCCACATACCTTGGATGTTGCCCTGATGTTATCCACACACCCTGGATGTTGCCCTGATGTTATCCACATACCGTGGATGTTGCCCTGGTATTATCTAGGGTATCCAGACGCACACATTGGATGGGAGACGCATGGCAATAGAAACTTCACGGTGACTTTGCTTACCGAGAAGCGTAATATCAATTTAAGTGTTTCGAGTGCTACGCCCCAACAAATGAAAGTGATGCAGGAGAAAAAGAGAAATTATATAACAGATTGATGATTATCGTTCTAGGTCGTCCCATCATCCTACTCATGAGAGATTGTCAGTGGCAACACACGATAAGAACAGTTCACAGGACAGGTGAGATGAAAGACAACCGAGAAAAGATTCGCTGACTTTTGTGCCACTGTAAATCTAGTCATAGGTGGGAGTTTCTTCCAACACAAGAGGATACATAAATCCAAATAGGTCTAAACGGACCTCCAGACGATGAATCCAATAGACCATAATGTGTATAATGGGAAAAATATTTAGCAATCTGTCCAAGATTGAGGCGTTAGCATTGAAGTTGATATTTGCCTCGGATCACGATCTCATAGTGGCTAGGTTGAAACTAAACTCGAATGGGATTGCTATGAGCAACAAAAAAAAAGATAAACGTTTTTGCCATCATACCACCTACTGAAAGACAATGTCAAAAAAGGAAGAATTTAAAAATCCATTTAACCAAAAGTGAAAAGTCGTTCTTGGAGACATACAAGACAAGACCCATAGTGTAAATCGATATAGATTGGAGAAAGCAGTGCAGTCAACTTGTCAAGAAGTGTTAATGCAGACAAGAAACTTGACCATACATGGGGGATGCTTTGAGGCATCGGTCCAGGAAAGTCTCGACGTCTCATGTAGGCCGCTTTTGTCATTGGAAGCATACACAAACTTTCTTGAATAGCTAATACAATTTTTTTTAAAGCTGGAGGCTATTCCAAGAAAAAAAGAGGTTTATCAAAAATTAATTTTAATTGTGTTTTATTTTTCAAAGCCGTCGTTACAAAGAAACAATAATTTATTTTCATTAAGATATTCTCCCAGCATTAGTAAAAAAGAAATTGAGACATTCCTTGTCTCGTACCAATTTCTAACCATGCTATAAAGACTGCATTTTAAATATAAATGTGTATTTTTTATTGATTGTTTCTGTAATTTGAAAATATTCAAAACAGAATGAGTAGAAAGAAAATCAACTCCATGTGACATTGGAAGGTACTGCTTTCCTACACTCGTCTCTGTGTCGCTCTCTGCTTGAGATAACATTTCAACGTTCTTTCTCAATTAGTAATCCAACCTCTTGTACCTTAAACTGTCTTCAAGCTATGGATTTAAAAAAAAATTTCGGAGGCACCTTAAAAAAGAAATTTTCTTCAGAAAATCAGATAAATAAATTGTATTTTTTTAAAGTTTATTATTCGGAAGGGTTTTCTTAAAATGGTTAAAGACTTTTTAAAAAATGGATTTTTTAAATCGATTTAGCCATTCGCCTATATTTGAAATAGGATTGACTTAATGTGTTTCTACTCCATGCTGATTTAAGTGTACAATGAAGTGTTCTGTCTGTGTAAGGTATTGGCTATGAACTGCCACAGGGACGTACGTTCCTTGGCTGTTTTATAATCAATGATATCGATGTTTAACGTTGAGTTCTCTCGAGTAGTGTAACTGCGTACCATTTAATCCATGTCAAAAGCAGCAGCTATGTACATCGTATGGCATCTTTCAAAGGGGTGGCAATAAAATTTGAATGAAAATTCAGCTATGATTTTCAGAGTACATATTGACTTTAAAAAAGTGATCAGTTAACTTTTTTTGACTTGCTGTTGCGGCAGTAGCCAAACATAATCCATGTTCTTATTTCGGCCGCACATGAGACGCTTAAGGTTTTGAGTAAACCTCGTAGAGATGTCTACAACGGGCCGCTCGGCTAATCTGAGGGAATGGAATGCAGGGTTGTGGGGCGGTCATCCATTGAAGTGTAATGAAACGGGAAAACGTCAGGACCCTGTAGGACAGCTGTGCATTGAATTGTGACGGACAGTTGAAATCAATACACCAGTGCACCTCGCTAAATTTGGTTGTTAGCTCAAATGCACTACGTCTTTTGGGATTTGTCCTATACTCTGTGTGCTGGCAGCTGAATTGCATTTCTATCCCACCCTCTCATTGTCCTCAGACGGGATTAAAATGAAGTCGCCTTTGTACCACCCATTTCTCTCTCATGCAGGGAGATTATATTCGGCACTCCGTGTTATGAGTTGTTTCTTTTTGCAGGAAATAAACAAATTGTACATTTATTTTTTTCATCGAAGACGGCTTCAATTTAGCAGTCCATGTGTGAAAATATACATGATTGTTTAATGAAACGATAACTCATGTTTTAAGGGAGGGACGGGAAGGTCAGTCATGTGATGATTTCAGTGAAACGTTTTAAAATATTGAAAAAAAGTCACCTAGGTCTCATCCCACCTGCGAGGATATAATTTTAATTCAATAATCTCTAATTATTAAACAATATTTTCATTAAATTTCTACCCTGAATTTTGTTTTGCTGAAATCTTGTTTCTCATAGTGTCTTGAACTAACAATCATCCGTAAAATCTGAAAATAATTTTAACCCTTAAATGCCTAGTGTTGCAGAAATGCAACAAACTAATTAATCGCGTTCAAAATTTTGCTAAAATTAAATTAAAACCAACGCATAGTTTATTAAAACATTGTTGCTCTGATTCTAACAATTGCAAAGAGTTATTTCTACTCGAGGATACATCGAGATATCTGGTTCTTAAAAAGAATCGATCAGTTTGATTCAGTTTTATTTGTTTATATATTAATCTATCCCCTGAGAACGGATTGACGACGAAGATATAATAAGGGTGATTGCCCAGATCTCAGCAGCTCTTATAGTAGCGTTAACATCACTGTACATGTACATAACAGAAACTTCACTCGACGAACCTGGGGGTAACTCTGAATGAATGCGTCTTACAGAGATAACTCGAGGTCACTATTCTAGATTGACATCCTCGGGGCTATGGGTGGCTAAATCCTGTCCTCACGCGTTGGTTCCTTCGTGTCTGATGACCCCCCCCCCTCTTCTCAGAAACATTTTTTTCCAATAAAGGTTTCTCTAAATTCAAGTCATGCTGGTAATCCTATTTGTTAAAACTTGTTGAATGTATGGAATACTTGGCCGTGAAGACAGATTTAAGTGAGGATAAAAATTAATGTAAAAAACATATTTCATTTCGAATAAAATTCGTAGCCATTTTGAAATTCCCATTACACTATTTAACGCTTGCCAAAGTTCTTAGTTTTTTTAATTTGCTTACTTCCTGGTTGTATTTTTTATGATAGGGAGGAAAATTCCCTACAGGCACGTAGTTTTCTAAAATTAATTTTGGAGATTTATGTCCGAATACCGGGTTAGCAGGAATGGCTCTTTGTCTTTACGTTCCGTGTGGTGGTTAGTGCAACAGTTCGGATTTTTAAAATAATTTTTATTAACTAGATACGACCCGCGGCGTAGCATACGCCACAGATTTGTTCATCATAGATAGTTCAAAGAACGGGGGTGAGAGAAAGGACATAAACAGCATTACGAAGTAATGAAAAAAAGCGGGTAAACGTGGAGACATGCGCACTGCGGTTGTCGTTACCTGCCCCCCCCCATTTACTACCATCCCTTGCCAACCATGAACCCATAAAATGTGATTGGCCAACCCTAGCGAGGGTTAGTCATGTTCGCAAACAGGAGGAAAACAACGGGAGGAAACAAACATTTTTAAAAAATTAATAAAATGTTCCCGCTGGAGCTTCAATCCACGACTTTCCGCGTGTATGGCGGACGTGAATACCACTACACTATGAATGATATGTTATTCTGTGAAGGGAGAAAGCAAGTAAAACGCAAGAAGCATTGTTGCCCCCCCCTCATTTTGTCTTTTCATCCCACTACGCTCGCCCACTGTGATTGGTCGATCCCAGCACGAATCATTCGTCATGCTTGTTTGCACATACTCGCGTTGGTGAAGTATATTAGTCAATCTTTTAAATATTGGCGTTTTTAATGTAATTAATTGAAATCAAAGTACGTTTGACAACAAACGACACACATACAAAATCTAAAGCAGCTGTATTGCCCAAATTTAACATCTACCAAAATTACTTTTTAAAAAACGAACATATATTTAAGTGTAGCCCCTTACTAGTGCTTAACTCTTGGAAATTAATTTTCTTATTGTTTTAAAAACACGATAACTATAATTAAAATCTAAGTTGAATTACTTTTTCCTTATAGTTTTAACAATAAATTGTTGTAGTTTTTTTTACAGTATTAACAATGAATTCCAAAATCACATTCAGGTTTTCATAAAAAAGGTTTTGCCTTCATTTGATATCTCTGACGTCGTTGTAGGATCGTGTGCTTACAAGCATATTATCTTCGGTCGTTACAGCCTTCAAGTTAGTTCGTGAGTGTTGTGTGTCTCGAAAAACGGTGCTAATAGCGTAGTCCGATACGTTAACTATTGCTGTTACGGGTTAATTAAACCCTGTTAATGACGCGGGGACAGCGTTGTGAATTTTCTAGCGTCCCAAGAAGACATTAGTTGTGTTGGTGTGGTTGGTTCGTTATCTGGAAATACAATTTTTCAGCGCGTTTATGTATGATAACATTTTTTTAGTTAGTTTTAATATAATTTATCCCGTCAATGAAATCCACGTGAATGGCGTTGAATTTTGTGGAGGGCTCCTGTTATGTGTAAAATGCGTGTTGAGAGAAATTAGAATATAATTGGAGTCAGGGGAAGAATAAGCAGATATCGGGAAGTGATAAACTGAATTGTTTTGGTGGCAGATGCACAAGCCACGGGTAAAATGTAATGATTGCGCTAGAGGATAGAACGTAACCTCCTAAGTAACTACATTTCAACACTACTTTTCGTAGACTAAGCATTTGTAATTCCAATGTTATCCGTTTTATTTTGTTTCTAAACATTTGAAATTAAAGCGATTCTAGATTCTAAGGTTTTGAGAAATCTCTAAACAATAAATATATGGAATTCCGATGTCAGTGATTGGAATAGCGCTTGACCAGAAATCAATAAATTCTAGATTTCAGAAAAGAAGGAAAGTAATATGTAACAGGAAACTAGTTAAGTGTAGAACCGAGAGAAACAATTCTAGAACGCAAGTAATGGCTGTAATAAATTTTGAAAGTGAAAATACACATGTTAGAGAACGATACCGAATGATAGTTGAAGTGATATTGATTATTAATGCAAGGATTATATTTTTTAACGACATAAACAAAAAGTTTAATCTATCCAATAATATTTTTCATTGATTGCAAAATAAATTATATGGAGATGTGAAAGAAAAACAAAAATAAATGAATAGAAGACGGAGGAGGTTATGTGTGTAGCACTGGTTCTTAACAGTGCCCCGCTATTAATTAGTGAACCGCTTTTTCCAAATATAGCCACCACAGCACAGGCAGGAACACAACTGTACACAGACACAATTATACACAGCCAGACACAGTCAGACACAATCATTCAAACAACTATATCACAAACACACACATTCAAACACCCGCTGACGCAGAGGTTCATACGCGCACAGACAACCTAAACATGTCCGGCTGATACAGACTCACTGAAGAACTACTCAAAAACGTTATGTTATCAGGACTGGCTAATTCGCCATCTATATATGGCAATGAAGGGATAGTTTGAGATAGGGAGCCCCTCCCCCGGTCCTAATGGCCGTCTGTATGGGACCCCAATGACAGCGGCATTGTTTAGCCAGACACACGCTCGTATATTCCTGCGTAATTAAAGGCTTCATTTTCTGAGTCCCACTCCCAAAAGAGCCGTTACCTTAACCTGTGGGCCGAACAAGATATTATATCTCTTTTGATGTCTGAATCTTGGTTGGAACGCTAGTGCCATTGCAGACGAAAAATTTGATCTTTTTCTCCAAAGGTTAGCTTTAATATTTAAAGTGAGTTAATATTGTTTGTATTTGTCTAATTCATTAAATGGAATGCAATTATTTACAAATTTGGTGTAAAACATTTATTTGAATAATATTTTTAAAGATGTGAATACGATGTAAGCACCCTTAACCAGGTGGGCCCGTGAAATAAAATGGATAGTCTTGGTGAAACATTCTAACAGCGCCCGTTTAGACAGTAGCTATGAGAAAGGTTTATGAAGATCAAAAGCCAATACTGGCACGCACTTTAATGAAACAGAAGGTATGCTTATATATCCACAGATCCATTCAATTTTTTATACACCAGATCGTAGCGAGCTAAATATTTGTTAGCGTACTTAGTTTATTAAAGAGGCTTTCCCTGTTACATTTATACCATCACCCAAAGGCAAAACAACAACAACACAAACCCAAAGAAGTGATCTGAAAATCCCTGTTACGGCCGTACTTTTGCAGCGTTTACGCCAGGCTATCGAGCTAAAAGTCCCCGTCATGCATGTCGGAATCACGGCCCGTTGGGACTGTGGCAGAAAATAGCCCACACATGAAAGAGCGGAGGTATGTCTCAACAGATTTCAAGCACTGGACAAGTACGGTACATTAAAGCAGTGCTTCTCAAAGTGGTGGTCCGCGGACCGGTGCCGGTTCGTGGGCCATCCGATGCCGGTCCGCAGAAGTTACCAAGAGAGGACATTTCGCTACCACGTCAGTACAGGGAAAATAGTTCACTGGTCACTGTTGCAATGGAAAAAAATTCCTGCCGGCCCGTAATACTAAAAAGTTTGAGAAGCCCTGCATTAAAGGACGCTTGCCCAGAGAATCCGTGGTTCAGCTCACTGGTAGGTTTGAACTTTTGGATTTTGTTGTTAAAATACAATCGTGATGTCTGGTTAAATTTGTGTATACGTGTATTTAGTTATCTGTCTTTCTTTCTTTCTGCCTGTCTGTTTATCTATTTATTTATCTGTCTATTTTAAAATAGATTAAAATGAGATAAGCTATTTCTTTCACACTTCTATCATTGAATTCTTTATTATTATTGTTAGTAGAATATTTCAGCCGGAAAGTAGGTACATACACAGAGCATGTGCAAATTAGAGATGAGAAAAATTGCAATCGTCAAAGAGAAGAAAATCTGAACATTTATATTCAAGAATGCGGCTTCAAACTCTCATCAAAACTACATCAAAAATGTGTACATTAAATCCTGTGAGTTATGCTATAATCCCTGCAAGCCCCCTCACCAAACACTCGTTTCATTGCAAGGTTACGTTGAAAATGCTTTGTCCCTCCGCTTGGCGTCCAGCCAGCTACCACTGCTCCATGGATTTCTCTACAACACAATGGCGCGTCCATGCGTAACCGTGGCAATCATTAATAGCAACAATAGCGTTTAAATATTTGATTGAAAGCTTGCGTCATGTTTCCATCGATATTCGACAAGACAGGCAGGAAGTGCTGCGACTTATCATTTTTTAATGTGCAGCAGGGGCGACAATCAGATATTTATCGTACGTACTTAGGTGTTACTCTTCAAACCATTACACGGACAATGAGCATGAGATCTGATGTATTTTGCTTCTGTGGAAGCTGTGATGCAAGGATTTCAAAAGAAATGTAATTTTTAGGTCCCATACATACATATTAATCCTGGAGATTGAAAAGGAGAGGCTTATTCTTCGATTATTGCCCGTATGTTATTCAGCTGAGACAGTCAGTTCCATGAATTTAGATCATTGGATATTTATTTTAGCCAATTGTCCTTCCTTTCGGATCACTCTTCTTTTTCCGATACGTTTTTTTTCGCGATCATAAAAAACGGATACTGCAGAATCGAGGAAAAAAGTACGTGAAAACAATTCAAAAACTAGTTTTCTTGGTTGGGCGTTTCAGATATGTTACATCCGGTTATTACTTCTTTAAACACATTTTATTAGACAAAAAGTATTGAACGAGTTTTAAAAAAAATATGGATAGAATCCAATGTTCCCTTGCGGATGCGCGGTAGCGCAGATATCTGACTGACGCAGTATTTTAGAATTATCGCGCAGCCAATAATGTAAAATATTGCACAAAAATTCAAAAATGGATGCTGTGAAACTCTACACAAGATTTTATTTACTGTGCACACGGACTAACGACCCTTAGAAGGAACATTGCTAGAATCTCTAATTAGGGGACATCCCGAAGAATAGAGATCCAGCTTTCTTCAACCCGGACCCGTCGCTCAATAGACTTCAATTTTATCATCACTCTCTCTTCTTGATTAAGTTATTGAATCTTCTGATATAGCCACCCATGTAACACTTTTAAAAATATTTAATTCGATTTTTTTCTTTTTTTAAATTTGCCAGTTTTATTCGGGTGGTTCAATAGATAAAGCAGTCTAAAGACAGTCTATAAGTCATGATAAGATTATTATATTGATCTAAAGGAATATAACAATTATTCGATTTTACATATTCGTAAATATCAACTGAAAGAGAGAGAAAGAGAGAGAGAGAAAAAAGAGAGAGACACAGAGATACAGAGAGAGAGAGAGAGAGAGAGAGAGAGAGAGAGAGAGAGAGAGAGAGAGAGAGAGAGAGAGAGAGAGAGAGAGAGGGAGAGAGAGAGAGAGAGAGAGAGAGAGAGAGAGAGAGAGAGAAACTTACCAAATCTTTTCAGTCTTCATGTTAATCAAGCTATTTTTCCAAAGGTATGAAAAGGAGAAAGGCGATAGTCTATATAACTGAACTAAAACACGCTTCCCATTGCTACATTGTCAGGCGTGGCCTTTGGGGGTGGCAGCTGGGGCAATCGCCCCGGGCCCACGCTTAGTCAGCGTTTCAGACTTGAGACAATATTTTAGTAACAATAGAGCCGGCAGATATTGCACTACTGAGTTTGCGCAAGAATTGATCTGATCTAGGGGGGGCCCCGCGGGGTCATTGTTGCACAAGGCCTCGCGCGTACCTAACGCCGCCTCTGTACATTGTAGTTATTAAACTCAAATGATCAGTCACTCTCATCGTCCTAAATAATTTTCGATCCGTCGGTACCTTTATCCTAGTGATGTATTACATATCAGAACAGTTTCTCTTCTGAACATTCATCCAGTTCCTTTAAGATAAAATATCTAGTTAAAATATAACACAACCAAGACTGTTGTTGTTGATGCTGTTATGTTATTTTATTTTTGTCTAAAAGAAAGCGATTTAAAGAAGTTCAAACGACCGACCATCGTCATTTGAAAATTTCATGCACAATGCTCTCTTTGACAGTGTCACCATCGACTGGGATATCTCGACAGTGGCCCGTCCTTCACTGGACCGCTGGGCTTCATCGACTGGGATATCTCGACAGTGGCCCGTCCTTCACTGGACCACTGGGCTTCCTGTCTCTTAAGTATCGTCCATTGTCACCTGCACGACTTTCTAAAATAAGAGAAGAAAAATTATTACAAGGCTTCAGCCACTTCTCCGCTTATGCCAGTAAAACCGTGCACCCACAAACCGTCATCTCCGGGGAGGGGGGCATTTCGATAACTTTCAATGGCGCTGGGATAAAACACCCCCACCCCACCCAACCCCACCCCAAAAAATATTTTTTTAAAAAATTAAATTGCAATCGAGGATATGTCAATCGATGGCTCATAGAAAATCGATACGTTTTCCGGCAACAAGTACAATGCATATTTCTGTAACATTATCAAAATAATCGGACCACTTTCTAAATACGATCTGAAGTACAATACCAAGTAAATGTTCAGCGTAACGGCCGACCGCTGCGTTTCCGGTGTAATTTGTATAGATACTTTTATTACTATCTTCAGTGATTAGATCGGAGCATCTATGTTAAAATGTATTTGGTTTACGTTTATTGTAAGGGTCGTGTCCACTCTGTTGGAAACCATAATATAGTTAGAAGATAAATGAGAAAGTGTCTAAATACATGATTTTACAGTATTAGTAGGGCGTTTTAAGGAAATATATAGGCAATTTATGAGTCAGTGAAACAGAATGAGCTTTTATTGTTTACTAGGGGCAAGTACC